>JAWWEE010000030.1:1083549-1099434 GCA_035221455.1 Xenops minutus
GTGCCCACTGCCCTGGGGAGCCTGGTCAGTGCCCACCACCCTCTGGGGGAAGAACCTTTTCCTGAGATCCAACCTAACCCTGCCCTGATACAACTCCAGCCATTCCCTGGGTGCTGTCCCTGGTCCCCACAGAGCAGAGATCAGTGCCTGCCCCTCCCCAGGGAATTGTCCCTGCAATGAGGTCTCCCCTCAGTCTCCTCTTCTCCAGCTGAACACACCAAGTGCCCTCAGCTGCTCCTCACACGCTTCCCCTCCAGGCTTTTCACCACCTTCGCTACTTTCCTGTGGACGCTCTCTAGGAGCTTATATTTTCTGTCTTTCTTACACTGGTGCTGACAGGCTTCCCCCAGCTGAGCATCACCTCTGCTCACAGCCCAGCACAGCCATTTCAGCCCTGGCCCCTCAGCAGGGCTGTGCTGCCACAAACCCCACGCACTGACGAACCAGCCCTGCCCGGCCCTCGGGGAGCAGCACTGGGGGAAAGAAACCACTCTTGTTTAAAGCTTATTTTATATCAACTGATCTCCTTCTGGACCAATATCTAGCATGATGCAACAAAATGAATGAGGCTTGGGGAACAAGTCTGGGCTGTTCTCTTGGATTTAGCACTTGGGCCGACTCCTCTGCTATTTTTCCAGCCCTGCTTTAGACTCCTGCTGATGCTGACGCCATCCCAGTCCCATTCCTGGAGCAGACCTGGCACAGGGCACTGTGCAAAAGGATCTGCTGTTCACCAAGCCTGATGTCAGACACCCAGTTCTCCTCTGCAGAGCTGAGTTTCATGCTCCTGGGCAAGGCTCCAGGGAATTCCAAACCTTTCTTTCTTTTGCCAGCTGGTCTAAGGAAAACCCAAGGAAGCAAGTCATATTCCCATGGGAATACACAGGATATTTTAGAGGAAACTCTGACTTCTTCCAAATTACTCATGCAGTGCATAACACACTCTGCATTGCTATCACCTGGAAACCCCACACCCAACCTGAGCTGAGTTCAAACTTTCCCCCAAAAGACAACATGTGATGTGAACAAGAAAAGTAAAACCCCTCCAAGAGAAATGACAATTTTTTCCCAGCACTTTGTATCAGGCTGTCAGTTCCCTTTCCCCTGAGGAATTCATGTCTCGGAGACAGGGGCACCTCCACTCTGCCAAGCCCCTGACCTGCACGAGCATGGGAACACCAGGGAGGAGGCAGCAGGAGAGCAGGTACCTGGATCTGGAAGTCACACTGGAGAAGGCAGAAAGAAAAGGGAGATGTGCATTTCATCCTCTCCCTTTAAACAGATTGATGTCTCAGGAAAATTGCTTTAAATAGCTCAAGTGAACAAGGCTCCGTAAATATTTACTGCTGAAACACAGCGGCCTCTGGGCTCTGTGTGGGTCTTTGTTTCAGAGAAAAGGAGACATGTTTGCTTTTCAGACTCCCAAGGTGCCCTAAGACCTGAGTGGGGGACCAGAAGGGTGAACTCCCTTAAAAAGGCAGATTTGAGCTAAACCTGAGAGCAGCATGTGCCTTTCTCCTCCTTTAGCTTTCCAAGGGGATTCTCACTCAGTGCTGGGTGAGAACAATTCCAGCTCTCAGGGTGCTGGAGTACTGGCTAGGGCCAATACTGCACTTTAGGTTACTGGTCCAAATCAACAGTCCTCTCTAATGATACAATCCCCAACAGTCCCACTGCACCTACACAAACATCACAAAGGTACAACCAGGACTTGCAGAGGGATGAAGGGACCGATCCCACATTCAACGAGCCATCAGCAGGTTTTCCTGAGACCTGCCTTGAAGGCTGGGCTGCAACACCCCTGGTTTGCATCCACAGTGTCTTTAAGGAGAATATAATTTATTCACAAATCTGGGGCAAAATCTCTTTCCAAAGGAAAAAAATAATCAGTGTACTCAAGTGAAACACTGATATAGATTGAAGACATACTTGCTTTCCTTCTGAGAGACACAAAGTCATTTCCACTTTGACACAAGTCATTTCCAGTTTGCATGAGTCAGACTGCCCAAAGATGCTTCTGCCACCTCATTTCTCACACAACTGTTTTCTGCTTGTGGGAGCTCAGAATCCACCACCTCACTCTGTTAGTCCACCCACAACAAAAACAAGTGCATGTTACTTGAACTTCATTAAAAACATAATCAGTTCCCCCACTTCGCAGATGTGCTGCATAATGCCACCTCAGCTTTTTTCTTCCTTTTTTAAATTAAATTGGGTTTCATTTATTTATAATTCAAAAGAAGACAACCAACCCACTTGCAAAGTGATATATAAGGTCAACAGGCAAAACTGGAGGTGTACAATGATGATGAGCCAAGGCCAATTCTGCATCCAATGCATTATATAAATAAGATAAATTCAGTGGACTGTCACACTCTTACAGAAATGCTCTCCTTGACTGGGAAATTCCAGCACTGATTCACTGTCTTTCCAATGCAAACCTGAGGGAAGACAGTTTCAATCAGTCCTGCCTTGAGCAAAGGCAAACCTGTCTTTGGATTGGTTTGGCTCAGGGGCCTGGGTGCACTTGGTAGGTGATGCAGAGGGATGGAGAAACATGATGTGTCCCTGCAGGGGATTTGATTTTTGGGTGAGAACAGTCCACAATGTGGAATGGTATGATATTGGCTGTTGAATGGCACTGCCACTGTGTACCAGAATTGCCACGGGCAGTGAGGATGGACTGCTCCAGATACACCAGTGGTGAATCTGTGTGTACACAGTGAGGTACACCAGTACACTGGATACTCCTGATGCAGCTGGAACCAGCTGACAGCACCCCAGCCCTCCTGTCCTGGGAGACATGCAGGACAGGGAGAACCCACAGTCCTGGACTGAATGAACTCAACAGACATCTTGGAGGGGCAGCCCTTGACTATGGAAATGATACCTGTGCTCTTATGTAGATACACAGTGGGAAGGGGTAGAAGCAGGGCATGACACACACAGTATGGAATAGGGGGTGGACAACGTCCTGGTTCCAGCCAGAGCAGGGTTAATTTTTGTAGCAGCCAGGAGAAGCATGGCCAGGACACAGAGATCATTCTGTACCACCTCATGTCATTGCTGGGGGCAGGGGAAAGGGACTCTCTTGCCCACAAGCCACCAGAAACACTCCTTGTGCCACCACAGTGCCTCACCCAGAGAGCCTGGAGATGGACTTTGATTTGTGACTGTCATTAGTACAGGTGAAGTCACCACACCACCCATGTCTAACTGAAAATGTTGAATTTTCCCCCAAAATACCCCCAGCCTCTTCTGTTTGTCTACAGGTCATCAGCTCTGCCCAGTGCAGAAGGTCTCAGGCTTCTTAAAAGGTCTTCCTAAAGGTTTGTGGGTTTAGTGCCACAGTGACCAGTGGCTGCTGGGAAGAGGGGAGAGCACAGGGCTGGAATGAAAACACAGAAAATACACATCAAATATTTAACTTGCTGAGAATTTCCAGTGAACTGGACTAACCAGCTGTGAAGGGCTGGTTGTGCTGCATGGCACTGGAGAGGAGAAAGGGATGGAGGGCTCTGAGAGCAAAGAACTGAAAAATTAATGATATGCCATGATTAGAAAACAGGTGAACACTGTCAAGAGTATCCACACAACTCTGCCATGAATTTGTAACCTGTGTCGTGACAATCCTTCCTTACTACACAGGGAAGGATCAGAAAGCACAATCACCTAGTGTACAGCTGGTATTAAATGAGTGCTTTCACTGCCACAAAGGTAGATAAGCACCAAGAAACACTTTAGAGTGGGTCAACAGACTGTAAATCCTTTTTCATTTTGCTTTTGCAAAGGGAAAATATGTAAGAATGAATCTCAGGTGAAGCTTCTCAGCAGCAAGGACTCTAGAAGCTGAGACTAAACAGAGATGGGTAAATTTAGTTTAAAAACTTTATCAGCAGGTCAGACAAGGCTGTGGATGCCAAGAACACTGAAGCCAACTGTGAATTTTTGTGAGAACGTGAACTATGCATAAGAGCCCTGTCCCCTCCCTGGCAGTTTCTTACTCTCCAGGTTTTCCAAGGTCTCCCATCCTGCAAGCCCCTCTTGCAGGGCTGGCAGAGCCTGGCTGGGTGTCACTCAAGCTCCCCTGCCACAGTCCCTTGAGACATCTTCGGGGACATGCAGGCATGTTTTCTGTCACACAAGCCAGCTGTTCTCCTACTGGTGTGTGCACAAGACATGAGCTGCTGAAAGGTCTCCCCCTCTCCCACCAAAGGGCCTGTGCCAATCTTCCAGCTGAATTAAAAGAGGAAAAGACAATGAATCTGTGCAAAACCCAGGACAGTGCCTGCTCCTCTGCCTGTGCCACAGACTTTGAAACTGGAGCCCTTCTGTGCTCTGCTAAGTCCAGCCTAAAGCCATTAGTGCAGAAATTATCCCAAATGCCAGCAATATCCGAGCAGCGTCCAACAGCGACTTGTTTACTTGCCCAAGTTTCTGGGTGTCACAGATGTTACTAGACCTTTCCAAGCCATGCCTGACGTGGCTGGGGTTTAGAATGGAAAGCCTTGCCACTGTGTGTTTAGTCCAGGCACCACGTGGGGCTGCCCAGCTCCTCTGGAAAGCTGGAGGCACTGTGGGGGAGAGCAGCCAGCGGCCAGATGCCCCATCCCTGCCGAGCATGAGAAAGGCAACATCCAACCAAGTCCCATTCTCACCAATCAGTCCAAGTCAACAGAGGGAAGAGAAGTGCTGGGAGGTCACAAAACTGAGGCCAAAAGGTGGATGTAGTAGCTCCAGTCCTGCACTGGGCCATGACAGCAAGCCAGCTCCAGAATAACAGTGCCATTCCCACTTCATCCTCAGCATGCAAAAACCTCACCCCAAACCCAAGGCAAAACCCCACAGAACACCCCCACAACCAAACTGCATTTGGTCATGGGGCTCACAGCAGGAATTTGGACAGCAGGGACACTGGCAGAGCAGCTCACAGTAGCCTGAACCAAGACCCTCGCTCCCTGGGAAGTTACTTCAGGGTGAAATACCCCCACCCCACAGGGTGTTCCCCACAGGCAGCATTCCCAGCAGCAGCCTCTACAGAGCCCAGCTTTGGGGGTGTACTGGGAACACTGGACAAGGTGAGGCCCAGAGGGACGGAGCGGCTCCACAGCATGTTCCTATGACACAGCCAGTGCCATGCAAACTCATGGCTTCTCCACAGCCTCTCCCTCACTGGCCTCCTGGGCCTTGTTTTCTGGCAGAAACACGTTCCACAAGACAACAACAGTGAGTACTTCCATCACCACGCTCACAGCTCCCTTCTCACTGCACCCCACATCCTGCATCTTTTCATTTAACAATTGCTTATGGCAGGGATGGTCATGAAATGCCAACCTACAGCAACTGGGTCCAGTGGCCAAGTTGCTCCCAGAGCAGGATGAAGCCAGGATGCATTGTAGTGTCGTTCAAAATTTTGGGGGTTGGGTTTTTTTACAAGCCTTCACCAGCCTGTGATTAAAAGGGCAGAATTGTCCTAAAAGAATTGTCTGACTGTGTGCAGAAACTAAATAAATAAAGACTTATTGCTTCATTTCCAGTCAAATGAGGCAGATGGGCATGGAAATCACAGGTGGCCAGGAGCTGTTGAGAGCACGTCCAGAGCAAACAGGTTTAACCAAATGTGCTAATTCAACACCAAAGCCATTCCCAGGCAGAAGGCAGCTGCTGGGGCCAGCACCAAGGTAATGTGCACCCAGAGATGCAGGTCTGAGATTCTCTGATTTTAGGAGTAATTTAAAAAGAGGCAGCAGCATCTGTACAAAGAAGACATCACCTGTACATTATCTTCCACCCCAGCTCCTACTATGCACTTAGAGGAGTAGCTACTTTCTCTGCCATCTGTGATACTAAATCGTTCAGAAAAAATGTGGTATGAGGGCATCAAAACTAACAGATGAAAAAAGTGAATTCAAGCTATTTAAATAACAACTGATGAAGTCACTCGACCTTAAAAAGTGTGTGCAGCAGCACATTAACAGCAGCAATTTAACTAGTCAGCTCAGAGCTGGGAGCCACGGGAAAAATCCCTTCCCAACAACACATGAGCTCATCAGTTTGAGTCATGCATTCAATTGCCTTCTCTTTAGATAGAGAAACAACAAATTATCTTCACCAACAACAAGGGTCAACCAAACAAAGGTGGACTCATCCGAGGCCTGCACCTTTCTGTGTCGGCCTTTACCTCCCAGTATCACCACTTGGTTTCGAGCAGGGTGATAAAAGTTCTCCAACAGCACCACTGCAAAACAGCCCCAGTCCTGCCTGCAGAGCTGGGGCTGAAGGTCAGCGAGCACATGATCCTACCTCTGTGCTCCTGTCCTGCCTTGCAGCTGAGCCTTGGTACAGCGCTGAAGGGCCTCAGTGTGATGTGGTAGGCAGGAGACCAGAACCAGATGGAAGCCCCTGCTCCAGCCTCCATGTCCTGCCCCCAGCAGCACACACACGGCCCACCCTGGCTGCACAGCTCAGGGGGAGCCACGAGGAGTTCCATGACTCTGCTGTGCAGCAGATGAGTGGGGCTGGTTGGAGGAGCTCAGCCCCACGTCCCTGCACGCAGCTCTGCCAGCTCCAGGGAGCTGCTGCAGCTCTTGGCAGCTCTGGGTGATACATCGAACACGCTGCCAAACACCTCGTACTGAGACACATGTAGAAACAGAGAGAACAAATGCCTTTCAATTATCTGAAGCTATCCAAATTTGTAGGATTTCTCCTGAAAAACATACTCCATCTTCCATTCATACCCATCTCATTTCAACTGAGAGGGATTTCCACTTAGCCTGGAAGTCTGCTCACATCAGTTTGTTCCCAAGCATCTTCATCTCCAGCTGAGGGCTCGTAGGTGGGGATCTCAGGCAAATAATTACTTGTTTGGTTTTGTAACCAGCCAAAAGCAAAACACTTACTTGGAGACCTCTAAGAAGCCCAGATTTGCAGAAGAGTTCACTTGTCCACTGTCTGCTCCACAGCCCAGCAGCGACGTGGTCCTCATACAGAGGAGCTCTGTTCTGGGCCCAGTTAAGGATGACAAGTGCATCTGAAAACAGCATTCAAAGCCAGGAGCAAATCTGTTCCGAAAGCTCCAACAAATTCAGTGGACACCCGGGAAGCCCCAGAAACAGTCCAAAGTCAGTCCAGAACCGGGGATGTGAAGTGGATTTATGCTTTAGAAGAAAATCAAGAATGATTTTATGCACAGAAGCGACAACAAACAAAAGAGTTTCTTCATGCTTTGCAGTTCAGATCTCCATAAAAACTATACAGCTGCATGCAGAAACAAAGGCAGCCTGTGAGGGAAATCAGAGGGCACCATAACAGTCTGCATTGTTGCTGGATGACCATACAAACACCAAGATATGCCTGGAGACAAAAAAAAGCCCAACACTCAAAAATATCCAAGTATTTGTCCAAAATACCTTCAATATCCTGGCCCTCCAGGATGTTTCTGGACACTGTGCAGGGAAATGTTGCTCTACAGCACCAGACCTATCATCAGCACCCTGCTCCTGGTGCACACCTGCCCACCTGCTCGGGGATCCTGCAGAGGCTCAGGATGTGCAGGACTCCTGGCTGCCCAGCTGCCATCCAGGTTTGGCTGACAGTGACAGTGTCTCCAGACTGATGTTCTACACCCAAACACCCAGAAAAAGCTGCAGCCCTTCAGCTGGGTGCAGATGGGTTAAGCACCACATGCCTGCTGAGCATGGGCACTTCCAGAGCTCCATAAAAACTTTCTGTGATGAGACATCCCTCACCAGGAATTTCAGCGGCTCCTGAGTTTGGTGTTGCCACACTGAGCACCAGCCCCACGCTGGGAAGGGGCTGCTCCATGCTGGAAGCACCTGGATGGCTGCAAACATTGGCTTCATATTTCCACGTGCTGTTTCCAGTGACAACTAATCTCCAGAGACCTGACTCACAGGGCATGGCTGGGGTGCTCAGTGCTCCCTCCTTGTCCCTAAAGGATGGGCTGGCCCTGCCGGCACAGCACCCCTTAAACACCTGCTCTGTCTCACAAAGCTCTCCCCTGCCTGAAATCCTGTTTTCAAAGCCTAAACTGGAGCCCCCCAGGTCCCCTCCTGACCTACAGGATGAAGATCTCACTCCAGCTACCCTGGCAGCCTCTCTGGACTCCAACAAAGGAAAAAGCCAGTGCTTGGCATTTTTAAAACAGAAAAAAGTATTGAATTTCAGCCCTGTAATACCAATGACATCTGCAAGAGCCCAAGCATGTCTCAACCTACAGAGGTATTCCATAGCAAACATGTTTGCTGGCATGTTGAGCAGCACAAGGAAGGCTCTCAGGTAAGATCTTCCCCTGCAGAGTTTCACGTCCTTGTGTTTCATGTCCTGCAGTTTCCTGAGCAGATTTTAACATCAGGTTACTCAGGTACTTTCACAACATAACAAAAATAACAACTCTTGAGACAAGAGAGGATTTAAGATTAAGTAAACAATGGGAAAAATAGTGGGGTTTTTTTGTTGGGTTTTCTTTGCTTGTTCATTGTTTGATTGGGTTTTTTTCATCTAATTACATCTCCAGTCCACCTGGCCTCCAGAATCACTTGCAAAAGGGGCTCCAGTCTGGTGCTGTTTCAGCTGGTAACTGAAGGAAGCAAGACAGAGTAATTTCTGTGTACAGGACTGGGGGTGAGCAGGAGCAATCACCTGGCACAGAGAGGGAAGTGTCACTATAAAACCCCTAGATGGGCCAGAGCATGCAGAAGTTGGGCTGGAAACAAGTTGAAAAGATATCCCTAAAAAAGAAATTTTAAAAAAAAAAATCTGCATTTTCTTTAAAATGAGACTAACCCAGAGATGCACAGAACCTTCTATTAAATTGCCAGTTAAGCACAGCCTTTCAGTGTACCCTTTCTGCCTGTCTCCTTATCCACTGATGGTTTAAACAGCAACAATTTTGTTTAAACAGCAAAATTTTTTGAGTTGCATGAGGATTTGTGTCCAAATTCAATGCCTGATACCACACAGCATAGAGAGGACAGCAAGCACTTCTGGGATATATTTATAGGAGACCAGGTGTGAAAGTTTTACAATGATTTAATATTGTCTAGAATGGGGTGGTGGAAACAAGACAAAGATGAGGTAAAAAAGAGGAAGAAAATCCAAAAAGCTGTGGCTACGTAAAATGCTCTCAGCAAATAGAACCTCTATAGGAACAAACAATCTCTGAGCTGATGTTGCAACCTTACTATTACTACAACTTTTGCAGAAGCAAACAGACTTCTTTGATGGAGAGACCTGGGCCATCACCCTCTGTGCCCCAGGGAATTTCTTTCAGGTGAGTCCCATCTCACAGCAAAGCCTTTAGCAAAACAGAGCTGAGGGTTTTCACATTAGAGCTTCCTTCCTCCTCCTGTGCCTGCAATCCCACAGGAACCAGTGTGACAGAATGCTCCTGGAGTGCTTTCAGCGGAGCTGGGGCTGCCAGGGGACGGTGAGGGGCAAACGGAAACAGAATGAGATTTTAAACATCAATGTTATAAAACCCCAGCTCCAAAGCTCAGCTCAGAGTGTAGCTGTTCTCAAGTGCAATGGAAAGATGCTCTGCTGTTCCGGGAGAGGGAGGAAAACATGCCAGGGAACAGCTGGAAACAAAAGCTGAAGGAGGAGGAGACATTTTCCATGGGCTTTCCTATGCAGCTTATACACCAAAACAACCAACCAAACCCACACCCCACCAGGAAAGGTGGAAATTGACATTGTGGGATCTGGAGAGAGCAAAACCTGCTTGCTTTTTACAAACAAAAAACAGGGAAATTTTTAATCCCAGTGATTAGAACGTTCCACCCAGTTCAGCTTTGTACTGCTTGGCTCACATCACCTTTGTGCACTCACGGCTCAGGAACACGTTAACAGCCATAAAAGCAAAGCTTTTATAGAGGGATTAGGGGTAGTGAGAACTGCCCAACTCAACCCTGAACTTTGCAGACTAAGTCCCCGGCTTTATAAAACCCCAACAAAAACACAACCCTCCTCAAAAGTTCTGCACACACACCAGCCTACGCTGCACTGCCTCCCTAATTCTGATTTGAGAGACACCAAAACCTGCCAGACACTCAGTTTGGGGGTTGGTTTTTGGTTTGATGGGGAATTTTTTGTTTGTTTGTTGGTTTTGTTTAGGTTTGTTTAAGTTGCAGCTGGCTAGTCCCACATTAAGCAGAGCTGGAGGTTCAGAACAGTATGTTTGGAATTATTTTTCACACAAAGGTTCTGTAGTAAACAATGGAGAAATAAGAGACGCTGGAGCTGTTTTGGAGTTTGCCTGCTCTGATGAGATCAGCTCTGCATCCCTGACAGCAGGGAAGCGAACATCCCTGAAGGACACTGATGCAAGTGCTGGAAGACACACGAATTGCTGCAACAACCACTCTCCACTCTGCAAGTCATCAAAAGAGGTTTCCAGCAGCACGACCAGCACGGTCCAGCTGAAACATTCCCACTGCCACTCCAGGAACGTGATGGCAGCGCTGCACTTGGAACACTTTGCCTCAATCCTCCTCTCATCAGAGTGCTTAAGCCTCAAACTCCAACATTATTCCAAACATTATTCCAAAGCATACAGTCATGCCAGAACACAAACAGCAGTTTCCACTGGAGTGCAGCAGCTGAAGCAGGGAGCCAGCCCAGTCAGCTCGTGTCTACCACCAACACGGACAAGGGTGCTGCGGGGGACAGCAGGACACACCTGGTGGGACACAGCCAGGTGAGGAGGAGAGGCAGCAAAGCAGCAGCAGGATCAATGCTTCCCTCCCCGCTGATGCCAAAGAGAGCCCTGGCACAGCGCAGCAGCACCAGGAGGAGCACTCAGCTTCCATCTGAAGCCTGGGCTCAACACCTGTAGCTCTCGTGCCTCTGCCAGAAGGTGTCACCACATTGGTGAGGCTTCACTGCACACAGGGACACCCAGCAATCCTTGTGTGCTCAGGGAGGTGCAGTCAGGTATCGAGGGAAGCCCTAGCCTTACACAAGTTCAACCTAACCTTTGTTAAGGTTTGGAAAAAGCGAACCAGAGTGGCAGGGCCTCCAGCCAAACCCAGCAGCAAAGGGAGGCTATGGAGATGATGTAAGATACCATCTCCCCGGTCAGTCTTGGAAACTCAACACGCAAGGAACAGAAGCACTGGGAAGCATCCCTCTGCATGCCCTCTCACCATGGCAGTGAGGAAAAGGGAATCCTCTACCCTCTATCCCTGCACACACAATTCTGGGACAGGTGACCTCCTGACTGGCATGGAACTAACTTAGAGACTGTGACAAAGCAAAGCAGAGTTTACAGGGGGAGTTTCGGGATGCACACTGATGCTTGAGAGGTCACAGGACATACTGACAGAGGAATGGCTGTAGAGACTTGAGAGGGACAGCTTAGGGACCTCCAGATTTAGACAGCTGCACAAAAACAGCCAGAGGGAAAAGACATCCAAAGATGTGTGTCACTCGAATAAACAACCTGGCAATTAACAGCAGCCCCTGGGCCAACAGTGGGGCTGGAGGGGACTGAGCACCCCTGAGGGCTGGGCAGTGTCTTCAGCTGCCTCTCCCCTTCCTCCCTGCCAGGCAAAGGGCACAAAGCTGCACTGCCCTAGCCCTTGCTCCTGGCATGGAACCTCAGCCATGGCGGGCTCACAATCCCTGCCCAGGATTCCTGAACTTCTGCTACTGGGGGGAAGAGCTCTTGGGAAGGATCTGACTCACAAAACCTGTTTGCAGCTATTGCATTGAGCACTTCAGTTACCTCTTCCCTAACATTTCCTTGGGTCTTGGACAGCAGTAGGGTACCACAGCACCTAAGGATGGTGGTCAAATAAAGGCACTAAACCCAGCCAAGGGATGGATTGAAAGATGGCACTGGGGCTCAGTGGATTAAGGCTGGTCTCAGCACCAGCCCTGTGCAGAGCAGGGCTCTCATTGCAGCTTTCACATGCTCTTTGCAAGGAGATTAGAGCGAGGACACCGGCTGCATCCTCATCACTTTCTCAATACAAGCTGAGGACAGGGAAAAATAAAAATAAAAATCCACCCCCCTTCCAGTCCAAGCCATCTGCTCCCAAACATGCTCTACTCTCTCCCTAACACAAGTTTCTCCTTTCCTGTGGGAACAGCAGCAGGTGAGGGGGAAGAAGGCCACAGACGAGGCCCTCCCTCGGGTAAGGAGGGAGCACATCCTCTCACACCTGCATGCTGAGCCCAGCCCAGCCTGTTCCTGGAGCACCGTCTCACCTGCAGCGATGGCACTCGTGGCTGCACCCGAGTCTTGCCCTGACTCATCCGGGGCTGCTCCAGCAAGCCAACAAACCAGCTGGGCAAGGTCATTTCAGCACATAGACAACCAGATACTCAAGAGTGGATGTGTGACACAGTGGTGACAAAAAACCACGGGTTCCCCAGGTGAGGAGCACCACAGTCCCCCTCGTGCAGGGCACACAGGCTGCCTCTGTTTTCACGTGCAGCTCCACCACATCTCGTGTCCAAAATCACTCTGTGACCACAGACACTTCTGTCCTGCTTTGTAACTTGGGGAAGGATGGGGACAGACTCCATGTGAGCCATTTAACCACCAAAGTCAAAAGTGATCTGTGTGGTGGGCTCTTACCCATGAGTAAGGCACAGACTTTCACTCCAAGTCCTGTGTAACATCGTGGCTCACAGCACAGGGGCCAGAGCAGCCCCTTCCTGAACCTGGGGAGAAGAATGCCTGTACTGAGAGCAGAGGGAATTCAAGGCAAAATCAGGATTTTTGGTTCCAAGGTGAGGTCCTCCAGCTGTCCAGAGCAGCAGCGAGGCTCCAAGAACGACATCCTGCCTCCATAGCTACAGATTTGAGGAGGGGTGGAAGCTGGGAAGGAAGACAACACTGGAAGCCCAGAAGAGCATTCTCCCTGCCAAAACACACGTAGGAAGGCTTAATTCAGGGTCTTTAGTGGATGGTCAGGAAGTAGCAAAAGGTAAGTCCAACTCAGCTACACTATCCAGCCACAGGACACAAAACAACACTCCCTACTATTCACAGGGAACGCTTGGCTAATGCTCCTGGAGACTGATACACTCCATAGCTACAGCACAAACATAGTAAGAAACATACAGGTGACAACTGGACCTCGCATTCCTCCTCAAAATGCCATTTTTCTGTCACTAGAAGTTTTGTAGCCAATGTCCTCAGAGCTCAGTGCATCATCAGGGCATTGCTCACTCTTCCTGCAACAGGGAGTAACAACCACCTCTGCTCCCACGGAGCAGGTTTATTTTCCCAGCAATTTAAAGAAAGGACATTGCTGAGGCCTTGCTATGCACCACAGGAACTGCAGGGGCTAATTTAAGATCTGCCAAATTTAGAACAAGGTGCCAAGCTCTGAGGCTGTGCTGAGAAGTGACTCTTCTGCTCAGGGATCCTGGAAAAGGATGGACAGAAGCACTTATGCTTTAAGACAGACACAGCTCCTACTTGATACGAGACACAGGCAGGCAGAGACTGCTTACAGCCTTCAAAAGCCCATCAAAAAAGGCCTTTTCATCTCTCAGCTGTGTGCTGATCCAATAGCCAGATGACCACAGAGAAGAGAGGAATCCCTCAATCCCTTTCCCAGAGGGTGGGTAAGAGCAGCAAAAATACAGAGCTTCACTTCTAAGGGTGGGCCTTCTCAGAGCTGGAAAGACAATGCATTTCACACTAAATCCTCAAAAAACTGGCTGGTTACAACTGTTTCCACACAGCAGAGTAAAAGCAGGAAGACTCCAACAAGATAGAGAGGGCACAAGGGCTCTCCCTCTCCCTGCCAGGTCAAGGACCTGAGCTTCACAAGAGCAGCCCAAAGCACACTCCCTTTCACATCAGCACCCTCAAACTGTGCTTTCTGGACTGACCAAACAAGCAGCACATGACACAACAATCATTTTTAATTGGGATGTGGGCTCTGGGAAGGGATGAAGAAGACGACAGATTTACAAACAGAGCCTCCGTGTAACATTAAAGTGCTGCAGTTCTGGGGCAGCATTAGGCACGTGTCAAAGAGGAGGCCAGGCACAACCTGTTCCCGAAATCCCAGAGCCTTGGCTCAGGGATGGTGTCTGTCAGGACAGAGGAGCAGCATGCCCTGTCAGCACATCCCAGCTGTGCCAGAGACACGGGGAGTTCCATTGCCAGGGCTTGTCAGCAGCATCAGCACATCAAATCCACTCGGATATCAAAGCCACTCCAGTTGATTATCCTAAAGGTGCGTCGCTTCCCAGGAGCAACAGAGGCAGAGACTATCAGAGCATATATTACTGTGAAACAACAGCATGTGACCTAATTCTCTAATTAGGAATGGGCTCAATTGCCCACGGAGGACGAGGGAAGGTTCTGAAAATATTAGATCACTGAGATTTCTTTTACAACCACCAAGATGATGGTATTTAGTTGTTATAAAATAGAAGATTCCAAGACAAAGCTTTCACAGCCACAGTAACAATCCCTGTTCTTTGGGGTGTGTGTATCCACACCACACACTCACTTTACTCCTTACTCCTGCCCTGCCTGCTTCAAACCCATTTCGATGAGGAGACAATTCCAACTGTGACATTTCACTTCAAACATCCACCCCTTTACACTCTGCTTAGCAAAACCCAACCCCAAAGAGCAGCTCCACAGCTCCCAGCTGAGGCAGCTTCTCCAGAGATACAAACTCTCTTCAGGGATGCTCTGAAGCTCCCAGCACCTCCTCGAAGGCAAACCACACCAGCCCAGGAGGACACCGGAGGAGATGAACAATCCCACAGCCCTCTCCTTCCAGAATTGCTGCTCCCATTTCACAGGCAGCCTGACTCCTGAGTCACCAGCTCCCTGTACATCCCTGGGGAGCAGGTGCGTATTTGCACCAGCTGCTGGGGAGCCGGTGGTGGCTCAAAGGACCAGCTCCGAATTCTGCCAATGTGGAGCATCAAGGAGCTCCCCATTCCCTCGGACTCCTGCTACCAGGGGAAACCCAGCACCACCTGCTCCTGCCCCGGCCTCGGGGATGGTGCAGGGGCCGAGCCCTTGGGGAGGTCAATGTGCACGGAGGGGGGGAAGGATGACAGATTGAACGCCATGGCAGGACCCGCGCCCCGCAAGGGACCGCAGGAAACCTCGCCGCGCCACTCCTTGGCTCTTAATTACGGTCTTGTGACACCGTAGTTAATGGTCTGTCATGGGCTCCATTAGGAGCCTCGACGCTGGCAGGAGGCGGATCGGCCAACCCTGCCGCTCCCGGCACCGCCACCGAGCCCCGCCGGCTCCGGGCAGGGAATCCCGCTCCTGTTCTTTTGTTACAGCCCCTGCTTCGCTGGGAGCGGCTCGGTCCCGGGGGGAGCGGCTCGGACCCGGGGGGAGCGGCCAGCGCTCCCCGTGCGAAGGGTCCGGCCGCGCATCCAGGCATTACATCACTCACCGGCCCCTCTGCCCACGTTCTCCTCCAGATTTGGGGCATTTTAAGGAGCTGACGAGGCCTCCCAGCTGCCTGCCACGCGCACGAGAAGGGGAAAAAAAAACAAGCCAAGAAAAAAACAAAGGAAAAAGCAAAACAACCCCTCCCCGCCTGTCTGCCTGCCCGGCGCTGGGGCACGGCCCCGGGGGAGGGGGTGGCAGCGATGGGGTGACCGGAATGGAGTGGCACCGTGGGGTGGTAGCGATGGAGAGACAGCGATGGGGTGGCAGCAATGGGGTGGCAGCGATGGGGAGGCAGCGATGGGGAGGCAGCGATGGGGAGGCAGCCATGGGGTGATCGGAATGGGGTGGCAGCGATGGGGTGACACAATGGGGTGACAGCAAGGGGTGGCAGCGATGGGGTGGCAGCGATGGGTAGGCAGCCATGGGGAGGCAGCCATGGGGTGACACCAAGGGGTGGCAGTGATGGG
>JAWWEE010000030.1:1101684-1143301 GCA_035221455.1 Xenops minutus
AGTGGGAAGCCATTCCCTGTGTCCTGTCCCTCCATCCCTTGTCCCAAGTCCCTCTCCAGCTCTCCTGGAGCCCCTTTATACACTGGAAGGGGTCTCAGGTCTCCTTGGAGCCTTCTGTTCTCCAGGTGAATACCCCCAGCTCTCCCAGCCTGTCTCCAGAGCAGAGGGGCTCTGGAGCTGTTCGGTGGCCTCCTCTGGACCTGCTCCAGAGCCTCTCCCTCTGCCCACAGTGTGAGATGGCAGAGCTCTTGTGTGGGAGCTGCTGCCCCTTTGGTGGTCCCAGCCTGGCTCCCCCTCCTCTCCCACAACCTGAGCTCATGTGCTGCCTCGGAGCCACGTGGTGTGAACTCCTCTGGGGTGGCTGTTTTGGTGAGGGGTTTGTATCCCCACAGCGGGAGGGGATCTTCACATTCAGCACTGCTGAGCTTGGCTCCTGCACGTGGCAGGGGCCAAACAAACCCCCTCCATCCCCCCACCCACCTCCTAAACAGCCCAGCTCCCACAGCCACTGCTAAGGTAAAATGAAATGGCAGACAAAGCAAAACAAAATAGCAGATAAAGCAAAAAGAAAGAGCAGATAAAGCAAATCGAAATAGCAGATGTCCTGCTGGAGCCTCTGCCACTCCAAGCTGCTGATGGTGATCCCCAGGGAGCAGGGGCTTGGAGGGTGAAGGCTGCAGAGAAACTCACCCCAGGGCACAGCCTGGATGGTGGAGCAGGGGAAGCAGAGACGGGTGACCTGTGCATGTCTGGATTCCCCAGGAGGAGAGAAAAGCCACTCCTCTCATTTCTGGTCCATTGGATCCAAAGTGGTGGAAGTGGACTGGAGGAGGATGGGCAGGAGTCTCCTCTATTTTATTTCTCTTTTCTCAGCCTCTGGTTCTCAGTCCTGCCACTGCACAAGACCCTATTTATGGCTCAGTCAAGGGTTTTCTCAACTCCTTGGTGAGATGGTGGAAACCAAACTGGAGCCCAGACCAATGGGAATCATGGCGAGAGGTGGTGAGGCAGAGCTAGAGGGGTGATCATGGCAGAGGATCCTGGCAGGGGCTTGCTGCAATGTGGGGACTCTGCCATCGTTGTGCATTCAGGTGGATGAAAGGGTAAAGGGGAAAGGAATGGAGTTTGAGGGAGTGACTGCTCTGGAGCGAGGAGGAGAGGAGTGGCCACAAGGCACCCATCATTCCTAGCCCAGCTGCTCAGACTGTGCAGTGCTGCAGAGGTTTGTCCTCCCCATCCTGCCCCTCACACTAAACAGCACCATAAGAACAGGCTCAGGGGATACCAAGGAACCCCTCAATGAATTGTAGGAAAACCCAGAGCTGGAGGAGCATCACCTCGGCCATGTCCCAGGCCTGAGGTGGCATCAGCTGGTCAGGGTTCCTCCTTCCACGGGCTGCATGGCCTGGCCTTGGCACAATTAGAGCTGGACCAGTGGTGAAACCCCTCTGTGAGAGCAGAGGTCGAGGAACTGCCCAGCCAGAGCTCAGGATGGGCATGAGCTGCCTGCCTGGATAAGCAGCCTCCCTGCCTGCCCCTGTGCTGTGGCAGCCATGTGGTGCTCAGCAGCACATTAAACAAGAGGGAAGAGCTTAAATTTTGTCCCAATATCTTTATTACAGTGTAATCAAAACCTATTTAAGTTCTGATTAAAAGGTTTAACTAACCAAAAAACTCCAGACCTGTCAGCAGTACACAGCTCTCCATCCCTAAACAAGCACCCGTAACTGGTACTTGCAGAACATCCCTGGTCCCAGCTGTGCAGGGACCTGCTTCCACTGGCACTGCTGGCATTGTCACTGCCCTGCTGGCATTGTTATTGCACCGCTGGCATTGCCATTGCTCTGCCCAGGACTTCTGCCTGCAGAAATGGAACTGTGATGATCCTAAAGCCAGCCTGATTCCTAACCCAGGGCTTGTTCCTGGACTGGTGCACTGGACCAGTCTGTATTTCACATCACCAGGCTGCGTTTCACATCAGGGCTGTGGTGGGAAGGAAGTCACCTTCAGCTGGGGTTAGTGGTGACATTTAAAGCAAACTGTGTTGCTGCTGCTCAATGCCTGGTAGTCCACATGAGCGAAAGAGAAAAGGTACCAGTGGTTTTTAACCAGTGATCAAACTTCCTCGTAAAACTTCACTCACAAACACACACTTCCAATGAAATTGTCAGTGATTCAGTGCTCTTTCATAACACTTTAAACCAGAAAACACTGTAAGGAGGAGGATTGATTTTACAAGAGTTGTGAAGTTCTCACGAATTTCCCCAGCGCCAGATGTTAAATCAGACGGTGGATGGGAGAGGTGCTGCTGCCTCTCCCTGCCCTGAGTGAGCACAGAGCTCCCCCGAGCAGCACAACCAGCACCTCCCCTGCTCCCGGCCCCAACCTGCCTGGAAATGCAGGGAGTATGTTCTGTCACCTCCAGCATCCACCAGCACAGGTATCCTCCTGGTATGTGACTTGCTGAGACAGTAAATGGGGAGTTTGAGCATTCCTGGTTTGAGGCCTGAGCGTGGAGAAGAACTGGAGGTGAGGCTGCCAGCTCAGTCAAAGGCAAAAGACCCTTGCAGCAACTCCTAATGGAAAAGAGTGAGCCAGATGTAAAGGTGCTGGACACACTGTTCTCATCCAGGAATATGAATCTGCTCCCATGTGAGGTTTGGATTGCTCTGAATGCATTTATCCTGCACCCAAATGCTCCTGATCTAGCTGGAAAGCCCCATGGCCTGCTGTCATCCAGGACCCATCCAGACCCATCCCATCTGTATTCACAGCACACTCACCCTGCAGAGCCTCAGGGCTCCACATAGAGGCTGTTCCCTGCCTCGGGCAGACCTGGACACTGCCAGGTTTGGGTTCTGCTCCCCAGCCCCTAGAGCTCCCGCTCTGTGCCCAGCAGAGCAAGTGCTCTCAGGTCCAGAGCAGCTGGTGAGGAGCAGGTCAGGTATGCGAGTCAATGCACAGACACCCCAAAAACAGAGAGCTCAGATACCCTCCAAAAGGCAAAGGGGCTGCTGGACAGTCCCTGAATAGGGGGGAAGAGGAAGAGAGACAACACGGGACTGCAAATGTTCAGTGTCACTGAAGAGATCTGAGTCATGGTGTCTCCGAGCTTGGCACAACAGGACAAAAGGCAATGGACATGAATTTAAACACACCAAACTCTAATGCTTTTTCACTGTGAGGGTGACCAAGCACTGCACAGGCTGCCCAGGGAGGTGGTGGAGTCGCCATCCTTAGAGATATCCCAAGGCCATGTGGACATGGTCCAGGACAACCAGCTTTGGGAAGCCCTGCGTGAGCAGAGAGACTGGACCAGCTGATCCCAAGGCCCCTTCCAACCTCCACCAGTGGTTGGTGTACCCAGCTGGTCTAAGCACAAAGAGAAAATCCCTGAGGGCTTGAGTTAAGCAACAAGGTGGTATTGGGGCAGCAGGATGAGGCAGCACGTGGCAGAAGGAAAGCAGCTCATTGTCTCATGGATGACAATGCAGGAGATTTTTCTGCCTTACACTCCTGAGAGTGAGTCAACATGTGGGTTATACACACGAGCAACCCCCTTGGTGTGGGCCTGAACAACACAGGTGCAGCACCAGGGAAAACTCCCAAACACATAACCAGAGCCTTCGGTGCAGGGTAATTACTGAGGTTTCCTTTCAGCATTGTCACATGCTGTGCTGGTGAGGAAAGGAAAGCATTTCTCCAAGGCAGAAATTCTGTCTAGGATGGAGTTTTGCACACAGTGAATCACGTTTTTCCCTCACAAACCCCCTGCCTAAGTAAAGAGGGGGTTGTGCCAGCACTGGGAACCATAAGGTAGGAGAAATAATAATGAGGAAATACAGTATTTGAAGAAGTCTGCAAGACTAGAGTCTTTAACTGATGGTTGGCAAGGCCTCCTTGTGCCTGCTCTGAGGGGTGTGGGGTAGGAATGGGAGATCTGAAACCTTTAACTACTTCTCATCCAAGGGCTGACATGGATAATATGGATCTGAGGATAAATCAGAGCCAGAACCTCACCAGTAGCCTCTTCCCTGAGGAAATGCCAGTGCTGGGCCAGTCTTTGCTGCTGTGGCAGATGATGCTGATCCCAACTTCTAATTAGAGAGATGACATAAGGTCGAGTGTTCCTGAGCAGGATGTCTGCTGAGTTGTTGTAATGTCTCTGCACAGAGTCGGAAAAGGGTGGGGGAAGACTGTTTCACAGCAGGGACTGGAAAGGAAGAGGAGAGACATGGCAAACATCCAGCAAAAGGAACTCAGATGCTCAGATACCACCACAGGCAAGAACACTCAGTGTGAGGAGCAGTGGGACAGCTGGGGCACCAGTTCTGGGTGACACAGGAGAACTGCACCCCCAAGGAGCTGCCACTGCCCAGCCAGGCTGCTCAGGGTTCTCGGTGTCTCAGAAGATTCAGGATCTCAGGTCTGAGGAGGAGCTTTTTCTCAGTTTGGTATTTCCTCATCCCCAGAGTCAGTATCAGCCTTCAGTAAACAAACCCAACACTGGAACATCAACTACATCTGGCAGGTTCCCAACAGGAAGGTCACTTTTGCTGGCTTTCATAGCTCTGTGCTGTCTCTGGGGCTTTCAGGTCACTTGATCCCAAAGGACAGCCATGATTAAGACCATCATAAACTGCCTGGTCCCACAGAAAGATTTTAAAAGCCAGGATATTAGGAACATTATTTTCACAAGATCAAAAATAACAAAGTTTCTCACAGCAGTCAGTGAACTGAACTAAGCAGGTGTTGGAGGAACCAGGGGGTGTCCTTTAGTAGCTCCAGTGGAAAGATGGAGGCAACATATAAAACTGCTCTGCTGAGAACCAGGTGAGGAGGGGGCTCCATAACTGACTCCAGCTGAGTGATAAATGTTCTTCAGACCATTCATCCACTAGATGTGTCATAGCCTGGAGTTATTGCCACCTGGAGTGCAGAGAAATACCTGGGCAGTGGTATTCCAAGAGAAGAAGGTGCTATATTTGTACAGGAGTTTTCAGCATGGATCATCAAGGAGGAACAGGATCTCTCCAGCTTCCGCAGGCAGGGATGTCCCACCCAGGGCAGATGGTGATGGGGAGCTTCTGCCATGCTGGCTTTCTTCAGTGATGTGCCCTTCTTCCCAGGATGAGGTAACAGGACATCCTTTGGGAGCAGTGTCCACGTAGTTCTGCCTCACAATGTCCCTAAGAAATCTCGAAGGTCCTGGAGCTTTGTCTGCAAAGGAATGTCTGGACCAAGCACCTGCCTGCAGAGCTTCCTTTTCTCCTGATCAGCCTGTGACTGGAGAGGCAGTCACAAAAAGCCCTCCACCATGAGGGGCTTTTTAGCAGGTCCAGACAACCCAAATATATCTGGCCAGGGACGTCTTAAAGCAGTGGGGCCATAACCCTTCTCTTCTGTGACAGCCTCCAGCACAGGAGATGAGACCCAGGGCTAGGGTAGGAAACTCTTATCCTGCCCCTGGCAGTGCTGACTGAAGGCTCCCAAAGCCCAGGGCACCTTGCCTTGTCTCCAGAACTCCCACTGGGATACATAGGAAGCCCTCCAGAGAAGGGCTGAGTGATGCAGCCACAGCACATCCTGCTGCTCCTCCAACCTTGGCTCCTACGACATCCAGAGGAAAAGGGGGCAGATCCAGCACACCCCTCCCCTGCCAGTTAACACAGCCCCTTCAGGTGGGCAAAGCAGGGTACAGGGACACTGCACCCTTGCTGGAGGTGGAGCAGAGGAGCCAGCAGAGCTGGAGGAAGCACATTTTGGGTAAGGACTGTGTGTAAATGGCTACACAACCACAGAGCACCCTGTGGGACACAACCCTCCTGTGCACAGACACTCTTCCTTCCCAAGACAGGGAATAGGAAACACACCAAAATGAGACCAGGACACAAAAAGCCAAGCACTGCTACACCGTGATGTATTCAAAGCAGGAAACTCCCTGAAGAGAAATTATGGAATCACAGAATGGTTTGGGTTGGAAGGGACCTTAAAGCTCATCTCATTCCACCCCCTACCATGGGCAGGGACACCTTCCACTAGCCCATGGCCCTGTATTTTCAGGGAAAAAAGTGGCTTCAAATGTCTCATAGCTGAGATAACTTGAAAAGCTCATTGACTATCAAGAAGCGCAAAATGAGAGATCCCTTGATGAGGGTCTCACTGGGGCCCTGGAAAACAGGGAAGAACTGATCCTGTTAGGGGGTGCAGCACAGGCTGTCCTGAGCTGTCTGGGCGGGGTAAGGAGCTGGGCTGAGCATCCCCAGCAGAGCCCTGGCCAGAGCTGGACTCAGCAAAGCTGTGTGACCTCACACTGGGACTGGAGAGCCCTGAGCCTTGGCAGAGCTCCTGGCACACACACCTGAGCAGTCACAGAATCTCAGAATATTCTGAGCTGGAAGGGACCCACAAGGATCACAATGTCCAATTCTTAAGTGAATGGCCCATACAGGGATTGAACCCATGACCTTGGCTATATTAGCACCAAGTTTTAATCAACTGAGCTCATCTCAGGGTCAGCCTCAGGCCATGGGCTCTGTGCTCAGCTCCAGTGTCAGCCCAGGGCTCAGCTCTCCACAAAACACCGTTTGCTTTGGAAAACAATGTAGATGAGACCACACAAGCACCCTGTTCCTGTGCTGAACACCTCCTCTGGTGCTGCAGTGGCAGTGAATCCAAACCCTTCCAAAGGGAAAAGAATAAATATCCTCTGAACCCAGACAACCTGAATTCAGCTCTCAGTGTGTGACTTTAGGAGCCAATCCTCCACCTTGTGTTTGATCAGCTTGAAGGCTGAAGCATAAAAGGTCTAAAACACCCTTTGGCCTCATGCACCTCAGCACTGTAGCTCTGAACCACGTCAGGGGCTGCTTTAATATGGCCCTGTGAGCCAATGTGGAAGGAGAAATTCATCCCCAGACCATCTGGGAGCTGCTTCCTCGATGACACCGAGCACTGGTTTCAGGAGGCACTGACAGGTTTAACCTTTTGCTTCCAAAATAATCATTAGCATATTACACAAACACAGTGCAGGGGAAGAGGAAAGTTGAAAAAATAATGTTTAAAAATACTTGCCTTTAAAAATTCAGCCCCTCTCATGTTACCAAAATCTATTTAAAGGGATGAAGCAGTTGCTGGCTCTGAGGAGCCTTTGGTCCCAAAGCATTAGGATTCAGTGTGTTTTTCTGGCCAAGTTCTCAAAGCTCTTTCACTGTCTTTAGTCCTGCTTCTCTCCTTTGTGCTTCCAAGGGTAGATCAGCTCTCCAAGGAACAGCTTCTTGCACAGAGATGCCCAGGAGTCCTTGGGGTAGCAGCTGTAGGTGGGCAGCCTGTACGTCTGTACCACAGCACTGTAGGAAAGAGGGTTGATCTGTGGGAGAAAGAGGGGCAGGAGCAAGGAAAACATGTGGTGAGAAGCTGAGGGAGGGCAAGTGCAGCTTCTGCACAGCACCAGCCTCTGCTAAGACATCAATCCTGCTGCTCATGAAGCACCAGAATTCCTTTTTGGCTG
This sequence comes from Xenops minutus, assembly GCA_035221455.1. NCBI lineage: Eukaryota > Metazoa > Chordata > Aves > Passeriformes > Furnariidae > Xenops > Xenops minutus. The sequence continues at coordinate 1,109,195 of JAWWEE010000030.1, forward strand.
GGTGACATGGTTTGTCCTTCTACAACATCCCAAAACATGACAAATGGAGCTTGGCAAGGGGTGTTATCAGAGTCACCTCCAAGCAGAGAGGCAGCAGAAGTGCTGGTGGAAGGAGAGGGACACATGTCACACATGGCTTGGGACTGTCCCCTCTCTGTGGAAGGGGGTGGCAGTGGCTGCAGAGACAGGAGGGATAGAATCAGAGTCATGGAATGGCTTAGGTTGGAAAAGACCTTTAAGACCCTCAATCCAACCCTTAACCCAGCACCTCCAAGGCCACCACTGACCATGTCTCCAAGTGCCACATCCACATGTGTTTTGAACATCCCTGTGCCAGGCCTGACCACCCTTTCCAGGAAGGAATCTTGCTTAATATCTAATCTAAACCTACATCTAATACTCCATGCAGGAACTCCTCCGGAATGAGCCAGTGAAGCCATATCTCCTAAGAGCCCTTGGCCCACAGCTATGCTTTAAGTTAAACCTGGTATCACCTGATACCCACCCAGTGGAACTGAGTCCCAGCAGGACAGGATCACACTCCAAAATAATTACCATTACCATTTTCCCTATTGGAAATTACCATTTTCAATTAAGTCTCCTTGGCTGAATTCATCTTTTTGTATTTGGTTTCAATAAAAAGGCATTCAGGCCTGTGCCTGTAAAAGCTCTGATTATGGTCACTAAATTGCAGTATTGACTGTTTGAAGATGGGGAGGCAGACAAAGACATTAGCTGGATGAGGGGTGACAGAAGCACATTAGACCTTGGAAAAGCTCATCCCAGTGAAGCATTCAAGGCAGGGAGACAGGTGAAGTCCCAGGATGGATCCAGTGTAGCCAAGATCTGATGCAACAAAAGGTTGCACGGCAAGAGATTGTCTCCAAAAGAACAAAAAGGTGCAGAAATGGTGGGGCTCTGAAAACAGGCTGTGAGAGATACCAAAGGAAGGGGCCCTACAAAGCTAGAGGAAGTTTGGACAGTGGGGAGAAGTGGAAGGACATCCTCTAGTGAAAGGGTCCAGCTCTGCCAGACCAACCCACCAAGCAGCTCCAAGAAAAGAGACTAATTCACAGCAGAAAATCCAGCCACAAAAAGGAAACAGCGACAGCAAAAACCACACAGAGAGTCACTACTTGATCAAAAGATGAATATTTCTTTTGTCCACTGAAGAGCATCTAGTTCTTTGGGAATTGGCCTGTACCACCAGCTTGCTTCAGTTTTCTGGTGCTCACAGAGCAAGGGGGGAGAATCCAGAGTGCCTGCAGGGATGGGGCTCTGGGAAAGGGTGGTTGAGTAAAGAGTTTAACAGAATTAATCCCGGAGACCTCTGTCAAATTAGTTTCAAAGTACAACTCTGCTGAAGCAGAAGGGGAAATGCCAGTACACAGAAGCATCCCTAGGAAATTTAGGAAAAGGCCAGGGCAGCATCTTGCAGGAAAAAAAAAAAAAAAAGGTAAAAAAAGGCCAAAGAAATGTGTCCCCAGGACAAACAGCAGTAAAATCTGAGTAACTATTCCTGCCCATTCCCTCACTGAAGGCAAACCAGTCTGTTTGAAGTGCAAACACGATGGGGGAGGACAGGAACTGCTGCTCTGCAAAGGACACAGTGTGTGCTCCTTTGACTAGTGGTGTGCTCCAAGGGGCTGGAAGGTTTGGACACAACATTTCTCATGGAAAAGCATCTCCACGCAGAGTGTGGATACCAACACTTCCCCTCTAAAAAATATCCAGGGATGCAGTTACACCCAGAGCAACACACAGCCCTGCCTCTCCTGTTATAAATGGAAATAAACAGGCAAAATTAATGTATTAGTGAGGTGTCAACAGGAATTCCCTTTATGCAAGTTCTGTAGTTCAAAGCTATGATATACCCTGGTGGAACATCCATCCTTCCTCTCCTAATGGAGCTGTTCCCCTTTCCCTTCCTCTGCTGCAATTCTCAAAGCAATTGCTGTGATAGGTGACACTTTCAGCAGCAGGTAAATTGATGGATCAAACTCATCATGTCCTCAAATTATAAAATCAGAGAATTCCAAAATGGTTTGGGTTGGAAGGGACCTTAAAAGCCCATCCAGTCGCACCCCCTGCCATGGGCAGGGACATCTTCCACTAGACCTGTCCAGCCTGGCCTTGGACACTTCAGGGATGGGGCAGCCACAGCTTCCCTGGGCAACCTGTGCCAGGGCCTGCCCACCCTCACAGCCAAGAATTCCTCCCCAATATTCCATTCAAACTTGCCCTCCTTCATCTTAAAGTCAGTATTTCCCTGGGCTATCAGTTCAGTTGAGCCACAGTGCCAGAAATATTTCTTCTTGTGCAACAAAAGAAATGATTTTAAACACTAATGAAAACAGTGACCTATGTAAGACTTCCTGAAGAATATTAAGCAGCATTTGGAATGGAAATATCATTCCCTGCCCTCCTGTGTCTGGACTTTGCATTCCAATGGCACTATCTTAAAAATCAAAAATAATCACTTGGCTGAACCACAAGCTGGATGGGAATGCTCAGACCCAGAATTATTGATTTCTAATCCATTACCAGTGTCCCAAAGGACAGCTCTGAATATATCAGTCACCTACAGCTTCATTTATTTCAGGCACAGCTCCATGCAAACAGCCTTATTTCCATCAAGCACAGCTCCAACAGAGCTACATGGAGAGGGGGCAAAGCCACTGGGAAATTTCTAGAAAGGCACATCACGTCGTACAATAAATAGGAATTTTATCATGCCACTTAAAAACAAGCTTTTTCAATTGTCCTCTCCAAAGACCTATCAGAAAGTGGGATATTCAGCAGATTTCTGACACAGGTCCATTTTTCATTTCCACCAGCATAAAGAGAGTGAAAAAAGTGCCTTTCCTGACTCTCTGCTCATTATTATTTGAACAGAAGGCCAGGACAGGCATCCACTGCAGCACTTTCACCTCTCCAAATGATGACTTGTGCTATATTCCAGAGAGTAAATGGATCTTCCTGCAGTGGTCCAAGGAAAATTCATCACAGTTGTATGACTCACTGGCTCTGCTCTTTAAGTTGGGATCTTTTCCCTCTGGAGAGGCCATCCAGCTCATCCACACACACACACTGATGCCAAGGCCTCTGTATCCGCTCCTGTGTCTCATCTCCGGTCTCTGGGTTCCTTTTCATGGAGTCCCCTGGCCATGGAGGATGATGGATTTTGGTTCTTACACCTCTATCCTACTGAATACAACTGGGAATTCTAGATTTGCCCTGTTGAAGAGATTCCCTTTGGAATCGCTGCTAGCTGCTGTGCTGGTTCCCTGCTAGCCTGACCTTTTGAAACAGGGCTAGACCCATGATGGAAAAAGCAGAAGAACAGGGAAGCTGCAGTTAATTCCTTCCCACACACTCTCCCAGTGTCCAAGGGTTTTATAAGGGCTTTGCTACTTGCAGCTTCCCCTCTTAGGATGCAGAGAACAAGAAAAACCACCCTGGCATATGATTGTATTCCTGCTGGGTCAGGAAATGGAAATGTTACTCCTGAAAGCATAAGGAGAAACTTCCCTGCTACCACCATCTGATTTCTTTTCAGAAAATAATTTCCTTTAGTATCTCTAATGTCAGAGTTTAGAAATGCAGGGTTACATAAAGCACAGGTGAGCTTTGCCTATGCACCTTTCCAGAGCAACTCCAGGGAAAAGCAGGAGGCCCTTCCCTCCGTCCAGGCTCAGGTTCTCATACTGCTGGCATTGTGGAGCAGCCAAGGCTTTTCACCACATCTGGAGGGGAAGACCTTTTCCTGGTGCTTCATTCTGGATGGTGTAACTGCCTCCTTTTGCTTCTCTCTGCTCAGCAATTACCAAGGGGAAGCTGCCCAGAGTCAGGAGGTGACAATGACATGAAGTCTCAAACCCAGCTCTGTGTTTCTCCTGACTCCCCTCCTTCATCTTCTGCATTTCCCTTCACACCATCCAGGACACTGCATTTCCTCCAAAGGGAGGACTCAAGCAGGGCATCAAAAAGCACAGAGAGCAGCAGCCCAGCCATGGCAATGGGAAATTATTTACCTTGTTCCAGCACTTTAAAGCTGGTATTTTTTAAGTGGAGTTTTTCAGTGGGAGCAGCTTCAGAACTGCTACAGGAGAGGGAAGGACTGAGGCGTCACAAAACATGCTGAGTTGGAAGGGATCCATGAGGATCATCGAGTCAAACTCCTGGCTCTGCACAGAACCAGCCCCAAAAATCACACCACATGCCTGAGGTCACTCTGAGGGGAGTGGCAGGAATTGCCATAGAGGGCACCAAGGCCTTACCTGCATAAGAAGCCGCAGAGGCTTTCCATCCTTCTGCTCAAGGACTCTGAACTTCACTCCAGCTGCAAAGACACAAAACAAGGAAAGCAAATCCATGGTGGAATTCTTGGGACTTTTGTGGCAGAGCCAGGAGCTGGACTTGATGATCCTTGCGGGTCCTTTCCCACTCAGGACATTCCATGGTTCCACACCATTTTGATGCCCAGTGCTGTTGTCTGAGCACTGATTCCCTGGAAACTGCCTTCAGCCTTTCTGGATTTGGGAACTCCCCTCATTTCCAACAGGATTCTCTCATTGTGCTTTCAGCCTAATGACAAATGATGTGTTTCCCTCAGCTCCATTAAAAGCAGCCCCTCTGACTTCCAGCTTGATGACACAGTCCTAAAGCAAGCACAAAGTTCAGAAATCAGCCAGCCAGACCTGATGATGACAAAGGGACTGGGAAAACCTTTCTCTTTCCCCAAACCTCCATCAGAATGGGAACTCCATGTCAAGAGCAGGCAGAGAGCTCACCTTTAACTTGTGTTCCTGTGGATCCAGCACATGTGCAAATATCTCCATCTCAGACTGAGCAAGGGAAGTGGCTGACTAGAGGCATGAAAACATTTCAGAACTATCCCTGCCCATTAATCCCAGCATTCATATGTTTTTAACAGGCTACTAATCCCAGAAAACCTGCCACTTCTCTCTTTCTGGATTTGCCTCATTGCCAATACTGGAAAGATAAATAGGGAAGATTTCCAAGGGTGACACAGTGCACATGACAATTTAATGCAATGTTTCAAACGTAACAACTAGGACTAGAGAGGCATTTTTCTTTGAAAGATCTCAAGTTACTTCAAAGGAATAAAACTAATCCACCTCTGCAAACCTGTACCAGCCAAGTGTGTCCCTGTTATTCTTTTATGCAGGTAAAAAGTTGAGACAAGAGTAACAAAAGTGAACGGTCACAGATCAAATACTGACACAGAAGCACAAACAGAAATAAAACCTGTGTAAACCACACCACTACAGTATCTCTGTGACTCCTGCATATTTAAAAACCAAAATGTTTTCTCCTTTTCCTCAAGCTTTAGATGAATTCACTTCTGGGAGAGAACTCTCTTCTCTAGCACAGAGCTCTGGTTTAAATCCTGGACAGGAGGGATTTATCAGCATTTTGCAGGGTTATATTGAAACTTGGGCTCCTCCAGTGGCCTCAGTTAGATGTTTGACTACCCTGGACTTCAACAAGCAAATGTGCTCGATGACAAAGTGTTCAATGTGATCATGGAGCTGTGGCTAATAGGAAGTGTCTGAGCCATTCCAGGAACTATTTGCAGGCAGAATTTGTCAGAGAGTCAGAATCAAACAGGTAGTGAAGGATCAGGTACATGGCTGAGAACTCTGGAGCCTTATCCTACAAGAGTCCATCAGAGCAGCCAATGCTGGTCCTGCAGGTCAGGGCCACACACGTCCCTTCTACAGCTGCAAGCCAGCAATCTCTTCATTACATTACTTAATTGCTCAAGAGTCTTAAACTTCTAAGAAAATATATGCAGGAAAAGGCTGTAAATTTATTTTAGAATGACCTACAGATTCCTACATTGCTCAGGAGTCTGAGCACTTCCCAGGAAGAGCAGGAGGATCAGTCTCCTGCAGGGCACTCTTAACAGAGAAGAACCCTCAATTATTTGATGATTTCCAGCCAACTCCAGAGCTCAGGATCCTGCTTTTTCTGTATAAAGGCACCATCAGTGGCACAAGAGAGGCCAGGACATGAACTCTTTTGCTTTGTTTCACATGGCAGAACACTAAAGCAAGCTCACTGCCTGTTTGTATGCCATTAATCATGGAGACAGCAGCATGACAGGCCCTACAGAACCATGACAAAACCTGCCCCAACCTTTGGGATGTGAATATTGGGACAGAGAAGCGCAGAGGAAATGAACTGGCTGTTCACAGTCAAACAGCATGTTGGTAAACCTGTATGTGGGCAGAGGCTGAGGTCCCCAAAACTCCCTGCTGTGCCTTACTTCAACCTAGGAATCCACACCCCACCCAAGGTGGCACCCTTTTTGCTGACACTGTGTAGACAGAACTCCTGCAAAGAGGACATCAGCTGAGAGATGTACAAAAGGCTTTCTAAAGTCAGCAACATTTCACTTTGGACGTGTGGAAAGCAAATATGGACTTAGTTTCTGGTGTGTGGATGGACCATTCACCTACCCTGGCCCAGGCTTCCTCAGTGGGGTATTTTGTCAATTCAGAGATGAGTCATGGAATCATGAATGGTTTGTGTGGGAAGGGACATTAAAGCTCATCCAGTTCCACCTCCTGCCATTGGTTCACTAGACCCGTCCAACCTGGCCTTGGACACTTCCAGGGATGGGGCAGCCACAGCTTCTCTGGGCAACCTGTGCCAGGGCCTGCCCCACTCACAGGGAAGAATTTCTTCACAATATCTCATCTAAATTTACCCTCTTTCAGCTTAAGGCCATTCCCCCTTGTCCTGTCACTGCTTGTCCTTGCAAAAAGTTCCTCAGCAGCCCTTCTCCAGGCCCCCTTGAGTGAAAGAACTTGGAAGCCAGATGCCATGAGTGAACTGAATTGAACTTAAACATGACACAAATCCCTTCCTGCCAGGAAAAACTATCCATTCATGTTGGTAGAACCGTCTTGATGGTGCCTGTAAAATCAGCTGCCATTACACATGCCAGAGGATGTGCTATCCAAATTCTGGGTCTGAAAAGGGAGGCAAAACCTAAGCAGTGAGGACACCAGGAGATGTGTGATCTCTGAAGTCCTTTGAATTGGATTCAACTGCTCCATCTGTTCCTGTTGCAATGCCATGTTTTTGTGCTGGGGCAGGAATACAGGCTGCAGAAATGCTCAGAGCTGCCTCTTCATCTCACAGGCAACATGGCATTGCAGTACCACTTCAGAAACTCAGCTGGGAAGACAATCCTGTGCCTGGGTGGAGGCTCCTTACCCTGCAGCAGGGAGCTGGCTGAGCAAGAATGAGAAGCATTCCAAGACTGATGGGAATGTGTGGCCTCACATAGAATCACAAAGGTCGGAAAAGACCTCCAGGATCATCAAGTCCAGCCTTTTACTGAACACTACCATGTCAACTAAACCGTATCACTAAGTGCCATGTCCAGTTGTTGCTTGAACACTTCTAGGGATAAAACAGGGATACATGTCTCAGTAGGAACACTATTTCCCTCTGCCCTACGTCCTGGTGGTTACTGGCTCAGTTTTCTTCAGCAGCATCTCCCCAAAGACAGCCCTGAAGGGTTAAGAACTTTCTGTCAGGAAATTCATAGGAACCTGCTGAAGGCAGATTTGGTAACATGGCTCAGCTCTACCTTCCCAAAATTGAGCCTGGCACCATTCCAACAGACAAAGCTGGGAGGTTGCCTCAAGCTCCCCCGCCTTTGATGAGTAGCCCTGTTTTAGCGATGATCAAACTCTTTCTCCTCTGTTAAATTCCTGCTGCATGCTCTTTAAATGGATGGGAGATAATTTAGATGTGTTTGACTGTAATTAGATCAACCATAGCTGTGACAGTCAAACTCATCCCAAAGGGAGCCCTTACTCTGGTGCCAGCCATGGTTCATGGTTACCCAAAGTGGAAAAACAATGACTAGTTCAAAATGCTGACAGATTAGTCTCAAAAAGACAATGATCACCTGAACTTTGCCCAGAGCTTTGAAATTAGTCCAAACACCTCAGCTCAGGGCTTCAGTTGGTCAGGTCAGTACAGAACAGAAACAGCTCCATGGATTCACAGCCACTGTAGGTCCAGCCCTTTGGAATGGCAGATTTTTCAAGGATTTTTGCGCTTTGGCTTGTTCCAGAGCCCAAACCTCCAAGGTCAACACCTTGTTTCATAATATCGTGGAATACCTTGAGCTGGAGTAACCCACAAGGACTATGAAGTCCAGCTCCTGGCTCTGCACAGACACTCCAACAATCCCACCCTGTCCCTCAGAGTGTTGTCCAAACACTCTTGGAGCTCTGGCAGCCTTGGGGCTGTGCCCACTGTCCTGGGGAGCCTGGTCAGTGCCCACCACCCTCTGGGGAAAGGACCTTTTCCTGATGTCCAACCTAAACCTTAAACAGCTCCAGGCCATGCTTGACTCTGAGAATTTTTACCTGACCTGGTAGTCTAGAACTGGAACAAAAGACGAACTCACTTATATGGTGCTTGTTTGGATGCCACTTTTAGTTTACAGGCTTTGTAAAGGTGCTCCTGATTCTGGTTCAGCATCAGATTCCTTTCCATTGACATCCTCACGATGCTCCTTGCAGGAATTGGTTAACAGTAGGGACACCTGCATGACTCAAGCCTCAGGTTCTTTCCTCCCCCTGCTGCATCTTTCTATTCAGGAGCAACCCAGGGCACCAAAATTAAATGTATGATGCAAAATCCTTGGGCTGCTGCAGGGGCAGAGCTGAAGGACTTACCTGCGAGCCTGTAGGATCTGCAGAGCCGAAGGATGAGGGAATAAAGAGGCAGAGAGTCAATCAGGTCCACGAGCAAGTGTATCAGGCCTTGCACAATCACCACCAGCAACCGGAGCTACAAGACACAGTTTAGCAGAAAATCTCAGGAAACAGGAGATGAAACACCTGTAAATTCATGAGGTGAGCTGGAATTTGATATTGCTGGGGGCTAAGCTGAGGCCTCCCAATGTGGAGTTGATGTCTAGAAGTGCCGAGCATCCAGACCCTGCCTGAGGATCCTCAGCAATCTGAGCTTAAGGGTGTAACTGGAATGAAGCTCCTATGCCTGGAGACCTGCAAGGACGTGGGGTTTATTCCGGTTTCAACAGTCACAGTGGAAAAGGAAGCTAAAATTCTCCCCTTTCTGGTCAACTCCATCAACATGTACTAGTGAACATCAACTTTTCCCTCTCCAACAGCGAGCTGAAGCAGCTTATTTCTGCCTGAAGGAACCCCACTGGAGTCCAAGAGCAGAGCAGGCCGGAAGGAGCTCCCTGCTCCATGTTTTTTGTCCCTGATTAAAGCACCTCCTTTTGTCACAGTGCAGTTATTTTTTTGCTGCCAAGCTCATCTGAAAAGAGAAGGCTCAAAAAAACTACTGAAAGCATGTGATGGCCACTGCCTGTGGAAAATTTGGCTCTGGGCAGGTTTCAGAGAGGACTGGTCATGGTGGGGGAAGGAAAGAAAAAGAGTCCCAGCCTCTGAGCAAAGCCTGGCTGAGGACATTCAACACAGAAATTAATTCCCTGGAAGAAAGTTCTGGATCAAACCACCAGGGCTGTCACTTCAGACATGGGATGGAAAGATGGAAAAACAACTTCTGAAAGAAAGAATGGGAAACAGTTTGTCCTGCTGGCCTGGATTTGCTGGGAATTCCCTCTGGAGAAACACAAACATGTATCCTGAATTCCACTTGCTTGGCCAACATGAGCTGTGTGAGAATCCCTCCTAGGACACCCAAAATTTATATTTTCTTTATGGATGACAATAAATGTCTAGGAAACCATTTTTTACTATCTCAGAAGAAAGTATATGACTTGTTTCAAGGGTTAAATCTTACCAGAGTAAACACCAAATAATACAGTGCAGTTGTAGGCAGGAGGAACAGCAGGATGGTGAACAGCAAAGTGCCAATAAATAACTAGGGAAAAAGGAAACACAATCATGAGCAGAGCAATGGCAAAATAAAATGCATTACAAATAAAAATAGGGGTCTGTGAGTCAATGGAAGTTTGCAGGACTTCTTTATGTGGTTTTTTACTGCCTATGTGAAGGATGATGCTACCTGGGACATTTTCAGTATGTCTCCTCTCATAGCGCCTTTTTAGAAGGCTCCCTATTATGGGAGTAGGTTTGAGAAGAAAAAAAAAGCTGCATTCTGACAGCACTTTTCCTTCATAGTCAATGCTCAAGATTTCCTATTTGAGCCCAGCTTCCTTAGGAAACAAGACTTACATGATCTTGCCATGTGTCCCTCCCTGTCCCCAAAAGTTTTAGAGCCATTGGTTGGTTTTTTAGCAGAAAAATGTGGAAAGGAACAAAGAAGAGGAAATTTGGACAGGAATTCTGCAGAGAATTGAGAAGTACTTTTGTTCCTCCTTGTTTTAGCAGAGTAGGCAGCTGGTGAAAAGCTGGCAGAATTTGGCTGATGAACATTCCCTGAGGCACCAGCCACAGGAATTCTGCCTATTGCTCAGTGAGAAACTGGGAAAGGCTGGACTTACTGGGGTGGGGGGAGCAATATTTAGTGGATGAAGAAGAAAAAAATCCATGGAAAGCAGATGTCATTAGCTCCACTGCCCATAGGAAAAGTTATTTTTATTCTGGACCAGCCCAGCTGGTCTCAGTCTAACTAATTCCAACTAGGAGAAATGCACATTTATGACACACAGGGACCTGACTCTTCAAGTCTCAGTCACCACTTCCACAGCAGCAAGGCCCCTGGAGCACAGGGCACTGCCACCTCTGCAAAAAGGGGTCATGGCTGTGGGATATCATAAGAGAAAAGACCCCACCAGCCCTGTCCCAGAGGGGGATCAGCATCCCAGCTTTAGGCTTGGAACCAGGAATAGATCACAACCCAACCCATTCTCCTCACAGCAGTTCTTTCTCCCCTCCGTCACTCCATTGCAGTTGCTTAACCCTCCAAAAGTCTTTTAAGGTCTGCTGTGAATGTCTCTTCCTCCTCAGCCAACGACACAATTCCCACTGGTCTCCAGAGCAGCAGGATGAAGTCTGAAGTGCCAAACCAATTCTCCTCAAAGCACACAGGGACCGAGCCCTGATGCAAACCTGGCACGGAGACTTTTCATCTCCAAAGAAACAGAACCAGCTCAGCTGTGGTGCAGGAAGCTCAAGGTTATCTGTCGTAATGGAGAGAGGCACCGACCCTGGAAGTTTCCAAACATTATTGCACTATTGCAGTGATGTTGCAGCTGCCTGTGCAGGAGCAGTTCAAGCTCTGCTGGACGTTTGTGTGGCATTTCAGAAAATAAAAAGAGCTTCCAGCTTTTGACAAAAAGCTGCCTCTGCCTGAGTGAGAGCGAGCGGGCCTCGCTCCAGCACAACGTGAATGAAACCGGGCCTTTTAATAGAAACGCTGCCACGGCTGTTACTGTGGCAACACTGCTGGGCACCACATCCCAAACAGCCTCCATCCCTCCCCCATTCCCGCGCCAGCCTCCCGGAGCTGCGGCATGGCAGCACCCACCGCAGCCAAGGGTGGTGGGCAGGGCTCCGGGGGATTCAGCACGGGGGAAGGGAAGGTGAGGGAAGGTTTGGGACAGTTTGGGAAGGTTTAGGAAAGTCTGGGAAGGTTTGGGAAGGGAAGGTTTGGGAAGGCAAGGCAAGGGAAGGGAGAGGAGGAGAGGAGAGGGTTGCTGCAGGGAAGGGGAGGGAAGGGGTGCTGGAGGGCACAGAAGAGCCATGGATGCAGAGTCAGGGCATGTCCTTGTTCTGGGCACCACAAAGCCTCCCATGGCTTCTTCTCAGTGCCAGCTGAAGCAGGATGGGGTCATATGGCCCATGGGCATGGTCCTCCAGCACTACCTGGTCCAAGTCATAGGAGCAGGAATCCACCCGCTGCCGGAGAACATTCCACTTCTTCCCCCGGAACAGGCGCCAGAGAGATGACAGGCCGTAGATCTTCAGGCAGTAGAGCCTGAGCAAAGAGAAGATTCTGCAGCAGAGCTGTGAGCTCCTGAGCCCCAGCCCCAGACAGCCTCACAGCCCTGTGCCCACCCAACCACCCACGGATGCTGCAGAACGTGGGGTGGCAAAAGAGATCAACTGAGAATGGCACGGATGACCAATAAAGGCTCAGTCACTGTATTTGGACTGGCCCTGGCACAGGGGTTACTGCTGCCAGCTCTGGGCCACTGGAGGGCAAAGGCCAGGCTATGTCTTGGAGCTCCAGCAATTGTAAGCCCCATGGCACCACTGTCCTGGCAGCAAAAGGGTGGCAAGGCCCTGGCACAGGTTGCCCAGAGAAGCTGTGGCTGCCCCATCCCTGGAAGTGTCCAAGACCAGCTTGGACAGGGCTTGGAGCAACCTGAACTAGTGGAAGGTGTCCCTGCCCATGGCAGGGGGTGGGACTGGATGGGCTTTAAGGTCCCTTCCAACCCAAATCAGTCCATGATTTTATGAAAAGAAGCAGCAAGCTTATTCCCCGAGCTCACCTGTGTCTCCCCAGTTCAGATCTGTCCCTTCCCCTTGCTTCCCACCCTTCTAGGGAAGGGCTGCCCAAGGTCTGACCCCCTCCTTGAGTCAATGCAATTTTGCCTCTGCAGCACAGAGATGAGGGAGAGGACTGGAGCCCCTGTGCCTCCTCCAGTAACCCAGAGCTCCAAACATCCTTCAGAGAGGGAAGAGGTCAAGAAAATGGCTGGTGGCCCCTACTGCACCCCTTCCTTAGGATTTCTGAACTTGTGCTATGACACTTGCCCTTCTCTCCCAGAAGAAGGGCAATGGTGAGAGTAGCTTGAAGTGACAAGGGAGAGACATTCCTCTATGGAACAAATTAGGGAAGAAAAAACCCCTGGGATGGAGAAGAGGCACAAAGAGCCCTGAGCGGGAGTGCCAACATGCAGGGATGTAAAGAAAAGGGACACGGCCAATCTGTGGGGCAGAACTGAGCCTGAGAAAGCCTGAGCTACAAAAGCCAGACTGGCCAACCAGACTAGTTAAAGTCTGGAGGCTGCTCAGATTTCCTATTAGCTTTGTGAAAGCAGAGGCAAGGAGTTCTAGCCAAGAGAGGAATCTGGTTTGAGGAACACCAACTACTTCAAGGAATTGGCAGGGTGTCCCCGACCACAGGCACGCCTGGGTGCACTGATCCCTGGGCAGAAGGGTGCCCAGGACGGCTCCTCCAGGTTCTGGGACACACCTGCCCATGGCTCTGACTGAGGCCATGCACTCCCTGCACACCCTGACGTGACAGCAAGCGGGTGTAGCTGCAGTGGCACCTGCCCCACCTGCCCTGGCTGCCTGCACACACTTGTCTGCCCTTGTTTCACTCTGTGGTTTGCTTCAGAAGGGGACCTTGGGCTTCACCAACACCTGAACCAGCAAATTCTTCTGCCAGCTATGGGAACTCAAGGTGCTGTGGTGGCTGTAGGTGACTGCTGTCCCTTGCTGGCTCTCCACAGGGGCACCTGGCTCAGCAGGCAGCTCAGTGCCAGTGCCAAGGTAACACATAGCTCTATTTCCGACAAACATGAGGTGGGTTGCTGGCTCCCTGCAGCTTGAGGGAAGAGCAATCAGCTGAGGAAATGCTTTTCCTACTTCCACTCCCTGCATAATTAGGAGGAGCAAGGTCACTCCTCACAAACAGATATTCCAGTAGTTAGAGGTGCTGGGAAGAGATCCCCTGTTACTGACACTGATTTTGGGTGTGAGCCCTATGCTCACATCAGGCCTGACTCATAAATCATGTCTCAGTATTTCCAACCATTCCCTAAACTACCTGTACCTAAAGACTTACTATTTCTTCTGGTTTTTGCAGTGTAAAGCCTGGGGAGGGATGACCATTCTGTACCTCATAAGCCAAAAGGTCCTTTATTTATTGTATTCCATCTCCCTGTTGTCCCGTGGCCTGTGTGACTCCGTGGTGCAGCACATGTTACAGGAGAGCAGGAAAGGAGCAGTGATGGGCACTGCTTGCACAGGAAGCCCAACATGCCCCAAATGTGCCCCAAAGGCCCCTGCACTCCCCACACTCGCCCAGAGCCTCTGCCCAGCTTGCAGGCCACAGGGCCCTCCAGGAGGTCCAGACAATGACACCAGAATAGGCTCACAGCCATGCTGTAACCCCAAACCTGGCACCTGTGCTCCACAAGAACATATGAAGCAGGGTGGAGAACTTGGGGGGTTCTCCTTTCTTCCTCCTCTCTTCCAGTTTCTCTCCAAACCACTGGGCAGAGTGCAATTGAGGAGAGCGCTATAAGGTTGAATCAAAGGGATGGGGAGAGCAGCTTTCCTGTCCTCTGCCTGTCATATAGTTTTATTTTTCCAACTCACTTCCATGATAAATAAATATTTAAACACAGGAGAACTGAAAGACAGGTTGCTTGTACTGTTGTGGCCATTGTTTCTACTAGCATAAGAGAACGCAATAAATGAATTGCTGGTTCAGCTGTGAATTGGAAAGCACTCCACCAGGACTACCTGCTCCACCAATTCAAGAGGTGGCCTGAGGGCTCTGTGGCCCTTCTCCCCACAAAAACTCAGCAGGGATGGACTCACCTGGCTCCGTAGACATAGAAGCAGTAGATGTGGAAGGTGAGGAGTGCGATGATGTCGGAGAGGATGCAAAGAGCAACAGTCAGGCCCAGGCAAGCGGACAGACCCACATACCACAGGATCATCTCAATGAAAGGGGACATCAGGTGGATGTAGCCTGGGGGACATGGCAGAGGGTCAGTGTCACCTTCCTCCTGACACTCAAAAGACTGATTGTGCCCACCCTAGAACACTGCTCCAGAAATCAGAGCCAGGAAAACATGAAAATGAAGCTGGAAAACTCCTTTAGATGCCATCTCCTGTGAGGGCCAATAAAAACTCTCTTCCAGCCCAGGTGTCTGTCCAGGTGTGGCAGCTCTGTGAGGAAGGGGAGGACTCACTTACCTTGAACAGAGCAGCCACTTTGCTCCACATGTGATCCAGGCATGGTTTGGGTTGGGAGGGACCTTAAAGCTCATCTCATTCCACCCCTGCCATGGGCAGGGACCCCTTCCACTAGCCCAGGGTGCTCCAAGCTGGCCTTGGACACTTCCAGGGATGGAACATTTGAATTTTTACATTAATGTCCAGGTTCTTAATTACATTTTTAACAACTGCACACATCAACATTTACTGCAACCATTCCCACAAAAACCTGCCCTTCCCACAAAAACCATTCCATATGGCTTTTGTAAAACAACACAGTGTGGAGAAACAGCCTCTTTCACCACTAAAGTGGGGCAAGGTCACACAAATAAGACCCTACTTGATTGGTGAGCAAAGTAAAGCAGTATAATAACTATGGGGTTCATGTCTGTCGTGACTGTACTCCTCCATCAAGCACAGCAGGGGGGTGTTATTTCAAGGAGGAACCTGAAATAATGAAATTGCACTAAGCTAAAATCAGGGATAGGACAGGGCTGGTGTTTCCAACCCTGCACATTCCTTATCCCTATCCCATCAGCTGCCTCTCATGTGGCAAAGACCATGTAAACCCTACATAAGACCTTGTAGAGGTGCCTTCCCTTGGACACTCACCACCAGTGACAGCAAGTAAATAAGGCCCATCATGATCTGCACTTATTCCAGAGCATCAATACCAGCACTTTGTTTAATATGCATGATTTTCTTGTGTGGGAATCCAACTTTGCCTTCAGTTCCCACAGCAGGAAGACTCACAGACAAGTCTGTACTTGCAGAAGAGCATTTTGATTCATTACTCACCTCTAGGCAAACATTAAACACTCAGAGGGAAGAGATGAAAAGGGAGGCTGGGAAGTTAAACAACTGCACTTACTAATCCACAGATGGATGTGGTACAGGAAGAAGCGGCCCAAAACTTGATCCAGAGCTCGGTTCATTTTCAGTCCAGCTGGTGCTCCCATTAGCCACTGGAGCAGGTCCTGGAGCTCCTCAGCTACATGCTGCAAGCACAGGGAAGTAAGGAATGGGGATAAAACACTGCCACCACACCAAACAGGAGCGGGGCACTTTTAGTGCTGTCCCCTAAAGGATTCCACCACAGGAGTTGGACTCAATGGCCCTGATGGGTCACTTCCAACTCAGCATATTCTGTGATTCTATGAACCTTCAAACCAATTGAAAAAAATCCAGACAGCTACTTTACAACTGACTAGTTAAATCAGAAATGCACCTTACTGACTCAAGCACATGAGCTGAGAGGAACCTAAACTGCTTCCACAGTCTCAGTGCTGGGAACATGAAACTATGACACCTCTGGTAGACTTCCAGTGTGACTTCTTGGTGTGATGAGAGTTCTAGAAACAGATGGCAAATGCTGGTGCACAAATGGACTTCTGGGGACAGTCAACTGAAACATCAGAGCTGAGTTTGGGGAAGGCTGTCAGAATTGTAAAAGGGGAGAATCAGAATCATTATGGTTGCAAAAGATCTCTAGGATCATCAAGTCCAACCATTAACCTCATATGGCCTAGGCCACCACTGACCATGTGCCCAAGTGCCACATCCACATGGCTTTTAAATCCCTCCAGGAATGGGGACTCTACCAACACTCTGGGCAGCTGTGCCAGGACCTGAACACCCTTCCCATGAAGGAATTTGCCCAATATCCAACCTAAATCTCTCCCAACACAACTTGAAGCTGTTTCCTCTCCTCCTGTCCCTGTTCCCTGGGAGCAGAGCCTGACCCCAACATGGCTCACCTTCCTATCAGGGAGTTGCAGAGAGTGAGAAGGTCCCCTCTGAGCCTCCTTTTCTCCAGGCTGAGCCCCCCCAGCTCCCTCAGCTGCTCCTGCTGCTCCAGCCCCTTCCCCAGCTTGGTTCCCCTCCCTGGACATGCTCTGGCCCCTCAGTGTCTCTCTTGCCATGAGGGCCCCAGAACTGTCCCCAGGATTTGAAGTGCAGCTCCCAAGGGTGCTGAGCTCCAGGACATGTTCCCACCTGCCCTGTGTGATGTTGCTTCAATGCAGCAGAACAAACCAGCTGCATTTATAGATAACAATCCCAGCTCTGGGATTGTTACTCCTCACCTCAAACTTGTGCTTCAGACCCTTCACAGAGAGATTTGACTCAATTTCTGGTGATTTCATTGCAGGTTGATGTTATTTATTAATTTTCTCTCTCCACCCCACTACACTCCCCCCAGTGATAGCTCCTCTCCTTGGTGCTTCACACCTGCCCTACTGGCCTGAGCTGAAACCAGAGGTGAACTCCATTTACAGGCTGTGAACTGAGGTAGCTGAGAGTGACAACCTTCAGCAAAGAGGTGGGGAACATACCTGGCAGAAGGGACCTCTCATACTGTCCCACATGAACAGCTTGTGAGGAAAAGTCTTCTACCTCCAAAAATCCCACTGACAGTCAAGTCCATGCAAGTGAAGGGCACTGAAAACTGCCCACAAGTAGAATCAGCAAGCCATGCTCTCTAAAGCACTGTAGCCCTACTTTCCCCATCATTCACACAGATAATTTCCCTAGAGGAGAAATTATTTCCAAGGAATAATTCCATTTTCTGTATTAACCAACAGGACTCTGGTAAAATGAGCATGTAAATATTTACTTCTGGTGCAGTGGCAAAATTAATGGCTCCATCTCCAACTTCTCCAAAAGGCTGGTCTTTCTATTCCCTCCATTTTCCCTCTGTCTCACTGCAAGTCAGGACTGATTGGATCCCATGGAGCTCACCTTTGTGGCTGAGAAGCATTTGCTGCTTTATAAATAGACTGGTTTGAATATTTAAAGTGTTGGATTTGTAACTGAGAGAAAGCATTTGGGGATTTTAATTAAATATTTAAATGCTTGAAAGCAGTCCTTCAGCAAGGCTGGTTTTTAGCAGGGAGTATTTCTGGAGGCTGCCAGTCCCAGATGTGCTGCTAAATCCTGACAGGGGCAGATAGCCCTGGGAAGGTGCCCTACCTTGCTGTTATTTAGCTGGACAAGGCATCCCAAAGCATAGTCCTAAGGCATAACCTTGGAGGTTGTTTTCCAAACAGATATTTTAGGACTAATCAATAGCAAGGAGAATCAGAAAAGGTGACGGGGAGGCCAATTCTGCTTCTGCAGTCATGAATACTGAATGTGGGCAGTACTAATAAATCAGATACAGTGGGTTGAAGTGTTTCATAACAGGGGGCAGGGACGCGACCAAACTGGAGAGACTGAAGCTTATGAGGGTTAGATGAGCTCACTGTGGGAATGTTCTCTGTACTGTCACACTCTTCTTTCTAGTTTCCATATGCAGAGGGTCTAATGTTGATGTGACAGGGATAAGGACACCTAGAGCACTGTGGGTGGGCACCATGGGACCAGGAAACCCAGGGATGCTCCAGAGAAGGGAAAGGAGATGGGGAAAGGGCTGGAGTACCAGAAGAGGCTGAGGGAGCTGGGGGGGCTCAGCCTGGAGAAAAGGAGGCTCAGGGGGGACCTTCTGGCTCTCTGCAACTCCCTGACAGGAGAGGGGAGCCGGGGAGGGTCGGGCTCTGCTCCCAGGGAACAAGGGACAGAACAAGAGGAAACGACCCCAAATTGTGCCAGGAGAGGTTCAGGTTGGATAGTGGGAACATTTCTTTATGGGACGGGTTGTCCAGCCCTGGCACAGCTGGCCAGGGTAGTGGGAGTGTCCCCATCCCTGGAAGTGTTTGAAAAGCATGTGGATGTGGCACTGGAGGACATGCTTTAGTGGTGAACACAGTGGTGGTGCCAGGCTGATGGTTGGACTTGAAGACCTTGAAGGTCTTTTCCAACCTTAATTGTTGTATTCGGTGTGAGTCAGAGCACATGGAGCCAAAGCTCTCCCTGCCAGACACACCTGCCTGGTTCTGTTGCAGGTGTTTGGGGCTCTAAGACACATTATTTTACAAATCAACATCTATAAATACTTTCCAGGAAGTGTTCTCTCTGCTTGCTTTGTTTACAAATCAGCAGAACAAGACTGAGTAAGAACATACATCCAGTTATCTCCAAGCTCCAGTAAGGCTTTGGGAGGCACAATCCATCATAAATATTCCCCTGTTTCAAGGAGATTACAGCCAAGAAAAACAGACATCAGTGAGGATAAAAGAGATGAAGGAGAAAAAAAAGAAGAGAGTTTATAAGCAAGTGTAGTGCTTGGAGTCAGGTATTTCTGAAAGAAGGCTGTCTTGTGGAAAAAGGAAAACCACTAGGAAGCCTGGCGGGAACAAGGGGAAGGAGGAAGGTAGGAGTTGTGAAGGCACCTACAGAGCAGATTATTCCCATTTTCCATTTTTGGATTTGAAAGCCTGCTCCACAAATCAGTCCCTGGTACTGTACACACTCCTTGCCAGTGGCTCCCTCGGTGTCTATGAATCACATCTGCCTCGCTGCCTGACAAAAGCAACTTGTTATTACAGCCAGCACAGCGCAGCTCATCAAGCTGTGAGAGTGGGATGTCTTGTGCAACATCAACAATTGCCAGCTAAGTGCTGATTTGAGAACCATTTCATGAGGAATGATGGCCAGGGAACAGGGCTTGAGCCTCCTGGCAGCAGCTGAGTGTGTGACCTGTGCTGAGAGTCAAAATAGTTTACCTGGACCTTCTTCCTTCCAGAGAGATGTTTGCTAGGAAAAAAAATGAGCATTTTATCCAGGCCTCACACAGCTGTGATTTTGTCAATATTAAAATCAATCAATCAAACCAATAAGGTTATGTGTTATATTAGGTTAGTTTGTCAATATGAAAATCCATGAGGTTAAAATAAGGTTATGTTTTTAATTTATAATATATTAGAATACATAATAATCTCATTATAATAGAATCAGAGAATATCCTCAGTGGGAAGGGACCAACAAGGATCCTGGCCCTGCACAGACACTCCAACAATCCCACCCTGTCCCTCACAGTGTTGTCCAAACACTCCTGGAGCTCTGGCAGCCTTGGGGCCGTGCCCATTGCCCTGGGGAGCCTGTTCAGTGCCCACCACCCTCCGGGGGAAATGCTATAAATGATATATCCAATGTTCTAAATGATATATCCAATGTTCTATTTACTACCACACAGAGGTGTAAGGCCAGTGCCATCAGCAGATCTGGGGCACAGCTCAACAGCAGAAGAGATGGAGTTTTAGGGAAGGAACAGGAGCTCCACTACTGAACTTGGCAACACACAAGCACTTGAGAAAGCCCCACTGATGGGAATAATGCCGTCCAGATGGACACTCAGCAGCACCTACTGTGGAATGGCTAAGGGGAGATTTTGCTGTCATATTGGAAAAGAAGTGCTGC
This sequence comes from Xenops minutus, assembly GCA_035221455.1. NCBI lineage: Eukaryota > Metazoa > Chordata > Aves > Passeriformes > Furnariidae > Xenops > Xenops minutus. Next base: position 1,129,405 of record JAWWEE010000030.1, read on the forward strand.
TGGCTTGCACAGCACATGCTGAAGTCATTGGTATATTTCGGGATCACTCAGATCTGCATTTTTTAAGGCCTGCATAAAATGCATATAAATCAATGCCCAGCAAAGGCAGCAAAAGGACTACAAATGATTTTATGTCCACAATCCAATATGCCTGAAAGAAGAAAGTAAGGCTGGGAAGTAAGGAGAGTTGTGAGTGGCCTGAACTGATAAGCCTGGATAAACAGGGAAGAAAGGCACTGACTGGCTATCAGGGCCCCCCACACATGGAGGAGTCAGCACTTCCAGGAAGGAAAGCAAACAGCTCCTGGTGGCAGCCAGGTAACCAAGTCCACACACGTAGCAGACACAGTGGAGATAACTGACACTGCTGCACAAGTTGAGTGACAGATGAGCTAAATTACTGAGAGAGGAACAAACAAGCAGCCTCACAAGCCAGCCTGTGCAGGGCAGGTGCTAGGGTTGGACACACCTTGAGCACGGGGAGTGTCCATCTGCCAAAGACACTGGGCAGATGGAATCCCTCCTGGAGCCACCTGTGCCACCAGGAACGCAGCCAAAGCCACTTCCCTGCAGACTTGTTAAGAAATCAGATTTCTGAGAGCTGGGCACTTACAGTAATCCCATAGGGAGAGCTCTAGGGAACTTAAATAAGGGAAAAGACTTAGGAATAAGGCTTAGAAAAATATTTGTAGTGTATAGCTCCTGAAAGAAATGTGGTCCTTTCTACCCACAACCGCTGCTGAACAGGGTCTCCTTAAAACATGCTATCCTTGAAAGTTTGACTATGAAAGACAAGAAAAACAGCAATAACCATGATCCATAGTTAGGCTGGACACTCAATACACACTTTCTGAAAGTACAGCATGTCCAAGAATGATGAGAGACTGATGGCTTGCAACAATTAAAGGGTTAGACACAGACCAAGCAGATCATCATCATGGGAAATGGGAGCTCTTCCCGGGAAATGCAGCGTAAGTAGGAAAAATAAACTGCTGCTGGAATTCTCTAATCAGAATCAAATATCTCCCAACTAAGAAGCTGGAGAAAAAGCAGAGAGAAGATATTCTCCAGCTGCTAGAAAGAAACCAATGGAAAGATCCACTCAGAAATGAAAGAAAAGTGGGCAGAGAAAGGATTAGGCTGTGCAGCTGCATGGCAAGGCTCAAAATTGGCTGCACATGTATTGCCAAGACACAGAAGCTCTTAAAACAGAGCTGACCTCAGATTAGTGGTCTGGTCTCCAGCTTCTGAAGCACATTTTATGTTCCTCACTGCCACTAAACAGATATGTTGGAGCTCTGCACCTAACAAGAACCACCAGAAGAGTAGGACAGTGTGAGTCAGACTTGCCCTTCATGAATATCTGCTGATGTTGAGGGATCTTCGTGGGCAAGAGAAGTTATGTTTGACAAAATCACAGGACACAGCAAGTTTTCCTAGTTTAGCCTCTGTACCCCAGAGTTCTTAGGCAGGATTTCAGGTGTGCGTACGCTGACCCGCCAAAGCCTTTGGACTTCTCCCCAAAACTCCTTTCACAAGCACAGCTGCACTGCTTATCTAGTTTGACTTTTCAGCAGTTTATCAGATTCAACCCAGGTTACAGCTTTGTTTCCCCCCAAACAACTCACACAGCACCAACCTGAGGACACTTTCTGTTGACTCCAGAACAAAATAAAAGTACTGTGGCTCCATAACCACTCAACCTGAAGCTGCAGAGCTCTGTCCAAGCCATAATTGTTTCTTCAGGAGCTTGAGCAGTCCTCCAGTAAACACCTAATTACTATGCACAGCACATGCAAAGCAGAGCTGTGTTCTTTTTGAGCAGCCCCAACAGGCATGATTGAAGATTTCACTGTTTTTGAGGAGACCTAATTTGCATGACTTCAGACAGGACTCTCTGAAACCCTTGTGTGGGAGGCACTGCCTCCTTACAACTACCCCAGGCATCGAGAGCTGGTCAGCACCCAGAGCAGGTGAAAGAGGATCAGATTTGGCGAGACTTACGTCAGCCACGGGGATGAGAGTGTCAGCAAGGTGACCAATTCGGTTCTTCCTGTAGAGCCAAGACATCAGCAGTATCCCCAGAGCCACATCAATCAGCAGAGACACAAAGATGTTGGCTTTCCTGCATGCAGGAGAAAGAGACTCAGAGTTAGAGGAAAAGGAAGGACAGTGTTTAATGTTTCAATGACAATTGTTGGCTTTGCTTACATCGCATCTTTAATGTCCCAGGGACACCAAGACAACCCAGTGAAGAGGAACAGTGTAGGGATCTTTTGACTTTCACTGCTGTGCTGCTCCTTCTCTGTTCAGCCTGGAGAAGATAAGACTGAGCCAAGACCTCAGGACTGTCTACACCTTCCTCATGAGGGGCAGTGGAGGGGCAGCTCCAATTTTTGCTCTGTGTGACCAGAGACAGCACCCAGGGAACGGCTGGAGTTGTGTCAGGGCAGGGTCAGGTTGGATCCTAGGAAAAGATTCTTTCCCCAGAGGGTGGTGGGCACTGAACAGGCTCCCCAGGGCAGTGGGCACAGCCCCAAGGCTGACAGAGCTCAAGGTGTGTTTGGACAACGCCCTCAGCGACAGGGTGGGATTGTGTGGGGCCTGGAGTTGGACTGTACGATCCCTGTGGGTCCCTTCCAACACAGGATGGCCTGTGATCCTGTGATTGTAAACATGGAGCCACTCAGAGTCTGCAAAAATCCTTTTTCAGTAGGGAGCAAAGAGAGGATTGAACCTACAAAGAGGAATGTTAGACAGAAAGGTAGAGACATACTCAGGAGGGATTTACCAATTACCAGCACTGAGGGCACCAGCACTTGGAGAATCTACGTTGAGATCAGGTGGCTTCCTAACTCAAAGCAACAAATATTGTTTCTGGGTTCATACACAAAGCCAGAAGGGCTGCTGAGCTGCCCATTCCCTGCTGGAGTTTCTGAATTAAATTCCATGATGTGAGTTATTCAGGTAATCAGATTAAACAATCACAGTTACTTTTAGTCTTCAAATCTACTAATGTATTTTAAGTGTTCCCTGGGAGTCTATTACTGCAGGATCAGAGAACCACGCACAACAAGACTGGCTGTGGAAGGGCCGTAGGGCATTCAATATCTGTCTCAGATCTTTGCTCTGTTCCACTCACTGTGTTGCATGTTTGCTTTTTCTCTTACACGGACTTTGTTACTGAAGTTGGAGTCTCTGGTCTGCAGTTTCTGCACAAAAAGGTTCCCCAAAACAGTGGGTGAAACCTTTCTGCTCTTAAGGAAAGTGCCACTGAACACTGATGGCAGTTTTTGGTTAACAGCAGCACACATGGAAGTGATGAGTTTGTAGTAGCGACAGCAAAGCACTCATACATGGGTGCAGGACAAACTTCTGGGGGGCAACATCCCAGCAACATCCCAGCTGCCTTTGCCAGGCTAGGGAAAAAAGGCAGATATCCAGAAAAAGGCATAAGGCAGAGTAAAGATGAGCAAATTAGCAGGGAGTAGAGCAAGGGGTGGTGCAGTGCTGACCCCACAGTGCTGTGTGGGCATGGCATCCATGGTTTGGGTTCCCCAAGGGAGACAGGAACAGAGCAAAGACACACATGACTTTACATGTACTCCGTACCTCATCAGCTGAGTCTGGGTTTGAGCCTTCCTGTTGCTGCTGATGACCTGGAGGTGCTGCAGGCGATGCCCCAGCTGCTCACAAGTTGAGAGTTTGCTCCATAAGAAAGACAAAGGCCAAAACTTCAGAACCCTGCAAAAACACATAGCAATGTCCTCTTTTGCCTTTGCCATGCAGCAGGCAGGCCAGCATCCCAAATCCAGCCAGCTTACACTTAAGGCTGTGCAATCAGAGATGGTGATTAGATGTTAACGACTCTCTAAGAGGTTAACAGAACTAAGGCAGCCTTGCCAGACCAAGACATCTAAAACAGACAACCCAACCTCTCATTTCCACTGTCAAACCATGTGCCTCGCTCTGCCAAGGAAGCCACAAGGGAATCCTGATTCCAGCCTGTGCTTTGGGATACATAATGGGTTTGCACAAAGCCTGAGCCTCCAGGAGAGAGGAGTCCAGACAGTTTTGTGTGCAGGGCAACAACACAACACAGTGTAACTGCTGCACAAGTCCCAGCATGACTAATCACAGCATCATTTCATGGTTTGGGTTAGAGGGACCTTAAAGCTCCTCTCATTCCATCCCCTGCCACGGGCAGGGACACCTTCCACTAGACCAGGTTGCTCTAAGCCCTGTCCAGCCTGGCTTTGGACACTTCTAGGGATGGGGCAGCCACAGCCTCTCTGGGCAACCTGTGCCAGGGCCTGCCCACCCTCACCTGCGCTCTGGCAGTGGGAAGCCATTCCCCCTTGCCCTTGTCCTGAGTCCATCTCCAGCTCTCTTGGAGCCCCTTTAGGCACTGGAAGAAGCTCCACGGTCTCCCCAGGGCCTTCTCTTCTTCAGACTTAACAGCCTCAACCATCCCACCCCTTCCTCACAGGAGAGGTGATCACCAGTCTCTATGTTGTGTGAGTGCGGTAAAACAAAGAGCTGTGCCTTCCATGCAGTTTCTGCCCATTTCCCCACTTTTCTTTTTTCTTCCGGTTGATCCACTTTTCTTTTTTTCTTTATTACTTTCAAATTCCTTCTCAGGGTCTTCATTTGTACCTTCTCTCCACAGCCTTGCAGTGCCCAGCAGCATTATGTAGATAACACGACAGCCAGCATTTAATTAGGATTCAAAGTTAACATTCACACGAGGCTTGTAGGGGAGGAAACAGTCACACGGTTCTTTTCTTATGACTCAGAAGAAAAGTACTAAATGATGCTCAATTATTTTGGGGAGTTACTTTTATTTCCACTCAACTTATAAAGCAAGGACTGACAATGCTTTGTGTAGGCTAAAATGACACAGCACTGGGTATAGGCTGGTCCCAGAACCCACAGCAACACACAGCACCAGGTTTGGTTTGGGGGAGAAACTCTGATGTGGACATGATTTGGATCACTCTTCTCCTGTGCACAGTAGTTGTTGCACTAATTTCACTGGTTTTTATTAAGGGTCCAGGAATCTACACTCACTTTTAGTCATTTCATCCACTCTCCTGAACTGCTTTGGCACAGTCCTGCAGTTTACACCATTACAGAGCATGGCCTGGAGATGTGTGCCCCTGCAAAGTGTGTGTGCCTTCCATGGATTTCATACAGAGGACAAGCCCATGCCCAGCAGCAGTGCCCACAGGATAGGCTGGGATGGGTAGACTATTCATACATTTCACACATCACAGGGTCATGGCCCCTCTAACCCTGTTCAATTCCCTATGGCTGCCATCCCCTCCTCCCCACATCCTCCCGAGCCCTTCCAACCACCCTTTGTGCACAGTTTGTCAGCTGAAAAACCGAAGTGCTGAAAGCCCCCTTTCCCCTCCCTCCCCATTCAGATTTCAGACACACTGGGTTTGAAACACATACAGTGTACTGTGAATCATTCTTAATTTGAGGTCTCCAAGTTACTCAGCTCCTCGCTACAGCCTCCCACCTTGGAGACAAATGAAAGCACTGCTCCTCAGCTGCTTTGTCAGGAGGAGGGATCTGAGCAAAGAGCACCGTGCAGGGGAGGGAGAGGGGGGTCGCTGATGCAAAGGCCTGGGCTCAAAGATTCACTGAGACACAACAGCAGACGAGTTTTCTCTTCCAATTATACCCCAGCCCAGTGGTTACAAATTCTGGTGTGGCAAAACTTAACTAGAGCAGAGAATTGCGCTTGAAATGCAAAGGAGGGGGAAGGAGAAACGCTCTACCTGTGGGATTATGTCCAGATGGCTGAAGGTGAAGAATTGCCACTCAAACACCAGCTGCCAGACCCTCTCAGTTCAGGCAGAAAGCAGCAGACCCAGGGCCCTGTGCCACACACTCGGGGTGACAGTCCCCTACCCTCTCCCAGCAGTGAATGTCTCTCACCATCCAGGGCTGCTCCTCCAGCTGGAAGCAGCCAGCCCATGGGTCACCTCCCGACCCCTCACTCCCAGCCAAGGGAAAGGACAGGCTACTGTTTTCTGCCTGGGGAATGCCTTGCACAAGTGAGAATGATTCCCAAAGCAGCCTCATCCCCAGGAGCACCCCAACATGTGCACCCCCTTCAGTTCCTCGACCAAACACCACGGGCCCAACAGCCACGTTGGAGGGATGTGCTGTCTGTGCTACAACTCTCTTTCCTTTTCACTCAACACCGCAAGGACAACCTCTACTCCACTCACATACCTTCTTTGGAAGGGAAATACATATCCTTATTGAAATAAAAATACAAACATACTGCAAAAAGCTCAATAGAGCAGCTGCAAGATGTGCTACGGGAACTCTCATCTCTAGGAGGGCTGAGGAAGAAAGCCAGAAATATTCCTTGCGTGGTCTCCCACCCCTTTGCACATTGCCAGAAATGCTCCCACTTGTTTACCACTCAGTATATAGAATGATTTTCAGAACTTCAATGGTAAACCAACCACATTAAAAAACCCAACAGAAATCCAGTGATGTTGTGTCATTGCATTATTTAAGCAGCAGAAGATCTTTGGGGAATTTCCAAATATAAGGAATTTTAGCAATAAACTAACACAGCCTCCATGATTAAGTCTTGATTTTCCAATTCATTTTTTTCCCAAGAGTGAGAGGGGATTTCTCAGATACCAGATGAAAAGCAATCTTTCCGAATCTGGATCACATACCAATATTAAGCTCCATTAACCAGAACTCCTGACTGCCTTCTTATTCCTTGCTAGAAACTGCAGGAACAGTGCCTCCTTTGGATGAGGAATCAGAGGCTGTGATGTTTATAAACAGACTTTTTTTACAAGAAGCATACAATGCTTATTGCCCCAAGACAAAATCATCCTGATGTCCCCAACACCACAGAGACCTTGAGGGAAAAAGGGAATCCTGCCCTCAAGTCCCTCCGAAGCAGAATTGCAATGGCCACCCCTCAGCACATGGTGGTGCTGAAGAAATGCCTTAACTCGAGATAAGGGAGTGCTGGGTGAGCTTGAGTGGATGTCAGCTACTCCCTCAGATTTCCAACGCTGCTGCCCTGCTTCTGCTGTGCAGACACAACAGGGCACATCCAAAGAGTCTGAAGCCTGAGAGGACATTGCTAATATCCTCCTTTAGCTTTTCGAAGCTGACTATCCCTTAAGATCACAAAAAACACCCCAAAAAAACAGGGGAAGAAAGAAGTCCTGTGACCTGAAGGAGCAAAAACCTAGTAAATTTTATTTTATGAGACGTCCTGTCCCAGCATAGGGAGGAGGGGCCTGGAAGGACACCTGCACGTGACATCTTGAACCCTCCATGCCTTGAGTATATTGGCACAAGGGGGGCTGTACCACACATCACATGCCAAGTGGAACCAGATTCCTTTAAATTACTTAGAAGGTCAAGCAGGAGGTTTGTTATAAAGCCAGGTACTAATCTCTGTTCTCCAAGACAGATGCTTTATAAGATAAGTGAGTATAACACTCACCCTATGGGTGAATAAAACAGAGCAGAGAACAAGCTGTATCTGCCTCCCCAGCCTAAGAACAAGTTCAGCCTAGGTGTGTGCACAGCCTCACATCCTGCTCACTGCCAGGCACAGCTGGCTGCTGCTCTGCCTCAAAACATCTGTCTGGGCTTAGGAAAAGCTGGAGTCAGGATTCCTGAGAAGCCGGCTAACAAGCCATCTGACTCTAAGCCTGGTACCAACCAAGGTTGGACCTTGAGACCAAGTGCCTGTGCAGGAAAGGATCATCCTGTTTGTTGGTGGTGGCACAGCCCACAGACAGCTAGAAAAAAGACCTTCCAAGCTGACTTCCAATCTTCTGCCCAACCACAAAGTTGTGACTTAGTCACCATTAACAACCACTAACATATAGTCAGCATTTACAGAGCAGCCCCAGGATTCAGTGGTCCTTGAGTACATCAGGTTTGGGTTTGATCTTGAATCTGTTCCAATAGAATAGTCTAAAAGTGGACAGTTTCCCCTTTATGTACCACAATGTGCAACCCAACTGTTCAGAAAGTCTTTGCATGGGCAGAGTTTCAGTGTAATTCTTTTACAATAATATCACACAATTGGAAACTTGTTAAAACCTCCATTGCCCGTGCCCTTAGGCTGCACTTGAGAAGATTTATCCATGAATAGAGTAGTAGCTGTTATCCAAGTTTCATCAATTAAAGTGTCCCCTCACAGTTTGGAACCAGAATTCCACTCTTCCCTGGCACAACCTCTCCAGACAGCCTGCCCAGGGCAGTGGTGGAATCACCATCCCTGAAGTGTTTGAAAAAACATGTAGATGTGGCAGCTGGGGACATGGGTTAGTGGCAGCCTTGGCAGTGCTGGGTTAAAGCTTGGACTCCATAATCTTAGAGGGCTTTTCCAACCTAAATGATTCCATGGTTCTGTGATTCTTCCCTTCAAATATGAATTCCTCTTTAGTGCAAGCACTTGCCACACGTTACATTTGGATCATCCTATTCAGTCTCCTGGTTGTAAGAACAGGATTTCAGCAAGGATTGATGCTGAGCAGCAATCCCTGTCACCCGCTCTAAGGTGCCAAGGTTGCAGCATCACTGCCTCTGGGAGGACAATGGGTTTAGAAACACTATTTGCTGATGTTTGACAGCCATGGAAGGATTCACAGCAAACAGGGAGGAGGGAGTCCAGCTACGGGGCCATTAAGGAGAGGCCCATGTCATTCTGTCAGCCATGGAATAGGTGGAAATCCAGTGTTTCGGCTGTGATGAAACTGAAGAGGGGCTAAGCTACCCTACTGCAAAAAGGGAGTGCCTCCCCAGAAAACCTCCCAGCTTCAGGAAGAGCTCCATCTAAGAGAGCCTTTGGTGTCGTATTTTCAGTGAAGCTCCCAAAGCTCCAACAGCAGCCTGCTTTCAACAGCACGATTTTGTGTCAACCAGATTTCTCACTGGGGTTGAGCAGGAACCTTGTAAATGCCTAAATTACATTTCCACACAAAACAAGGTGGCTCATGTTGCATCACTCACCTGCTCCTGCAGATGCCAGAGACCAGTGAGAGCAGGAATGCCAGGAGCATGCAGGCGGGCACAGAGGCCTGTTTCAGCAGCTCCACGATGATACTGGCCTCGACCCCATCTGACTGCCAGTGGGTCAGCTTGATGGGCCCCTCATCATACCTGTCTGTCATGAACAGGACTCTGCTCCTTGCCACGGTGTCAAAGATGGCAGAGAGCTTGGAGGCATCCTCTGCCCTCCCATCAGCTGTGTCCAAAGGGGGGTGGAGATGGGACAGCATGACTTTGCGCTGGTCATAGTACACCAAGATGATCTCTTCCTCCTTAGGCTTCTCAGACTGTTTCTGAAGGGTAGAACAGCTCCAGAATTTGCTGTCTCCCTCTTTGCTTATCTGAATCCAAGGCTCATGGGAGAATATGGTCCCAAGGTCTTCCAAGAACTCACTCAGACCCTCCTCCTTCTCCTGTTTGCTGTTGCTCCACGAGCCGAGCACAGAAACACTGACTTTGGTGAGGCGCTGAAGTTCCCCCAGGTACTGCTTCACCTGCACAGGGATGAAAGGGAAGTGGACCATGGCCAGCACAACCGCGGAGCTCTGCTCAGAGATCCAGCGGCCGATCAAAATGCCACTGTCTGCTGAGGAGCAGCAAGACGGGAAGAAGACCTTGAGCACCATGGCAGCAACCCTGGAGGGACAGGACACCTGCCAATAAACACAGAAAAAAACCTTGAGAATGGCCAGTAAAGGCAAGAAAACCTGAGCTGGCCAAAGCCAGAGGGGAGGAGAACCAAGCAAGTTTGAAAACACCAAGCCCAACTACTTGTGTAATGACAGTGACAGCCACCAGACATACACACATTCAGGAGGTTCCTGATGATCTGCATTCTTTGAAGTGAGGGGAGGTGAGCCTGGAGTTGCCTGGAGAGGTCTTTCACTGATAAGCACAGCTCGTTTGACCAGCCAAGAACAGGAAATCACCCAGCCTTGGATCTTGGATCCCACACTGGATGTGCCCGAGCAATTCCTAGAGAAGGGACTACAACACAGCACACCATGGTGCCTCTGGGGAGTATTTCCTACTATTATCAACAATCAAATATTGATTCATGCCATAAAACCAGATAATTTCAGACTCTCCTTTATCACCTCAGAACCCAGAGCTGTGTTCTGCAACAAACTCACCATGCAACCTCAGTCAGATCACTCAGCTGCTCTTGCCTCACTCCCCTCATCTGGAAACTGAATAATTTCATCAAAAGGGACTGCAGTGATTAAATGAAGTTTGTGCAGTAGCTTTAATTCATTAGATACAAGAGCCTAAAAAAGGAGAAGTATCTCTGCTTTATCAGTGCTCTTTATCTCCAACGTTAAGAACTCATCTCAATGGCTTTGGGAGACTTTTCCAAAAAGGAGCTTTGAGGTAGTTGACAGTGTCTCTTTAAATAAGGTGGAGGTTTCTAACAGAGCTGTAATTGCAGTAAGGAGGGCGCTGGCGCAGAACAGTCGCACCCGGCGTCCGTTGTCCTTCGCCGTCCTTCAGTGCTTTGTTAGGGATGTGAAAACTCCGCAGGCCCCCGAGGCTGCCTCCTCTGCAGGGACCCAGTCAGTCGGAAAGGGAACACAGAGGGTATTTATAACACGCAGAGAGGATGCGCTACGGGAAGGCCCTGCTGGCTTTGTTTTCCTCTGTGTTAACACAGGAAAACTGAGCCAGTCAATTTCAGCACCTGGGAATTTGCTACGGTGTGGAGGGATGGGGAGCAGCAAAGCGGAGTGAAAAACCTTTGGGGTTAAACCTCAGAGCAGGTTAATCTGGGGAGTGGTGGCTGCCCCATCCCGGGAAGTGTCCAAGGCCAGGGCTTGGAGCAATCTGGGACAGTGGAAGGTGTCCCTGCCCATGGCAGCGGGTGGAACGAGATGGGCTTTAAGGTCCCTTCCAACCCAATCCATTCTGATTCCTTCAGTCCCACAGCCCCAGTACAGCAGTGGAAAATGCAGGAATTCTCAGCCTCTTGAACAATAAGGTGAAACTCCCTTGGTGCACAGCTCGCCCCTCAGATGGGGAAGGGATGACAGTTGCTACCTTTGCAAGGAGTAATGATGCTTTTCCTTGGACTGAATTTTTTCTTTTACTGCAAAACTGCAAAGTACCCTCAAAGACTTCCCTCAAGCAGACACAGGGGTGTTCCTGAGGGATTTTGCTGGCACTGTGGTGCTGAGGGCACTCAGCACTGTCCCTTGCTGCCTCACAGACCCTCCAGCCCCCAACGAGATCTGGAGGCCATAGAGGGACTTCCATCTCTCATTCTTTAACAGAGGCATAACCCTGGGGACCTGGAGTTTGTGAGGAAGCAGGATCTCAGATTAATCATAGAATCCCAGACTGGTCTGGTTTGGAAGGGACCTTAAAGTTCATCTCGTTCCATTTGCTGCCATGGGCAGGGACACCTTCCACTAGCCCAGGCTGCTCCAAGCCCCGTCCAACCTGGCCTTGAACACTCCCAGGGATGGGGCAGCCACAGCTTCTCTGGGAAAATGATAGAACCTCAACTAACGTGTTTTTCCAACGGATTTCAAGCCTCCAGCAGATGGGGAAGGGAAGCAGAAAGTAGCAGGGAGCTGTATGAAAGGGAGGGCTGAAGTGGCAGCTGTGACGCCCCAAGGCTCTCGGGGAGCAGCACACCAGGCACAGGCAGGACAGAGACCTGCAGCACAGCTGAAAAATGGCATCTTTCACCAAAGCTTCACCACTATCACACCCAAATGGACTGAAAAACAACACTTCCAAGCTCATTTTTCACTTCTGTGGAAAAATAAGGAACAGCTTCTATAGAAAGAGTCAGGCATTTTTTGGTGTTACTTTTTCTGGAGGACCACAGAGACATCAAAGGACACATATCCTATCTCAAAGTGGTGAAACAGACACAATTAATTAGATTACTCATTATATAGTTTGAAACAAAACCTGTCCCCTATATTTCACCTTTCTTTTCTTCAGTACCCCTGGTTCATCCAGGAATACTGGCCAAAATAACGCTCCCTTCACCACCTCTCCTGCCTCCTTGCCTAACTCAGGCTGTTCACGAAACATTGTCAGGTAAGATGAGGTTTTGCTTTAGGTTTGGAAAAAGATTTTAACTCTTTTCCCCTAAGACCAACAGACATATTCCCAGGAAAAAGGAAATAAATTATATAAATACAGGGGTCTGAAAGACAAAATAACAGATTGAACATGTGAGGAACATACATACACACATATGCTCAGACATAATTTAAAATAATATAAATTTAGCTACTGATAACATTCTAGTTATATCACAGTACTAAAACCTTATAAGTGAAGTTACCAACAGCTGAATACTCTAAAAAATGAAATTAAGCTCAATTTTTGAAGGAAGAAAATAGAAATATTTAAATAAGTACTTGCAGGGGGTTTTCAGTATTTCTATTTTAATTACCAAAGCTACAATCAGTAATTTTGTAAAGAAAACCTTTTAAAGTTGATGTTTTATTGTTCTTTTTCCCCAAGAGATGTCAGAGGTGTTTGGATTATCACCACAAGAGACTTTCAGTGTCTCTGCACAGCTGTCAAAGGTTTGTCCATCCACTGGACATTTCGGAGAGAAATTGTCAACTGACTCTTTATACAAATATTTATTTTTCACAGAGGTGGATTTTTTTAAAGAGAGCCACAGTCACCTGGGAAAATTTCTGATGGAGCACAAACACTTCTCAACTTTGTCTTCTCTAGGTGGGGAGTTTTACCTCAACTTTTTAAATTAATATGTGTCAAACTACTCTGGCTATAGCTCAAGGTCAAACAATCTGCTCTTTGGCTGCTGCAGACATGGCACAGAAGACTCTGACACAATTTTCAGGCTGTACAAAATGTCTCAATAGTTGAAAACCAGCTGACCAACTAACCTTATGTTATTGTGGCTTGTATTCCCAAATCCATGACTGGCTGTGCATCCCACCTCATTGATTTCAATAGACTGATTGAAATATAAAGATGATTTCTTAAATGTCATCACAGTCAATTGTCTTCACTGCTGCTAATTGTAACAGAAAAATCCTACCAATGTGCTTAGGCGCTGTTCATAAAGTGCCTGAAGTCTTGAAGACCTACCCATTCCAGCCCTTCCCTGAGATGCCACAGAGCATCAATGCAACGATTTCAGGTGACCTAAACCAGCAATGGACACCACCTAGGGTGTGTTAATGCAACCAAAAAATGAAGTCAGGACCCCAGGACAGATTCAATTCAGAATTTTTGTCAGAAAAGCAAAGGTGGACAGTGGGACATGGCCCAGGTATCCCCACATGGGCTGTCCCATGGCCACCAGCAGAGCCAAGGGGTGAAGCATCTGAGCAACCCTGAGGTGCTTCCAGAGGGTGAGGGACAGTAGGCCAGGATCTACACAATCATGGACTCTTAAAGGTTGGAAAAGCCCTCCAACACGGAGTCTAACCATTCCCGCAGCACTGCCAAGGCCACCATGTCCCCAAGTGCCACATCCACATGGCTTTTAAATCCCTCCAGGGATGGGAACTCCAACACTGTCCTGGGCAGCTGTGCCAAGGCTGGACAGCCCTTTCAGTAAAGAAATTTTCCCAATATCCATCTAAGCCTCCTCTGGCACAACTTGAGGCCATTTCCTCTCCTCCTGTCCCTTGTTCCCTGGAGCAGAGTCTGACCCCCCCGGCTCCCCGCTCCTGTCAGGGAGTTGCAGAGCCAGAAGGTCCCCCCAAGCCTCCTTTTCTCCAGGCTGAGCCCCCCCAGCTCCCTCAGCTGCTCCTGCTGCTCCAGCCCCTCAATGTCGCTGTTGCCCTGAGGGGCCCAGCAGTGCCCCCCGGACCGCGGGTGCCCCCCGGTTCCCCTCACA
>JAWWEE010000030.1:1150974-1183065 GCA_035221455.1 Xenops minutus
TGAGATCCACCCTGAGCCTGCCCTGACCCAACTCCAGCCATTCCCTGGGTGCTGTCCCTGGTCCCCACAGAGCAGAGATCAGTGCCTGCCCCTCCTCGGCCCCTCCCCAGGAACCTGGAGCTGCAATGAGGTCTCCCCTCAGTCTCCTCTTCTTCAGCTGAACACACCAAGTGCCCTCAGTGTCTTCACACACTTCCACTCCAGGCCCTTCCCCATCCTTGTTGCCCTCCTTCAGACACTCTCTAATGGCTCAGTATCTTCCTTATATTACAGTGCCCCAAACTGCCCCACTATTGCAGGTGAGGCTGCCCCTCCCTCGCCCGGCCAGCCATGCTGGGCCTGATGTCCCCCAGGACAGGGATGTCCCTCCTGACTCCAGGGCACTGCTGATTCGTGGCCAACTGGCCACTGTCCAGGACCCCCAGGTCCACGCTGGATGCCATAGCCCTCCATCCCCGAGGGTCCCAAAATCCCCAGCCTGCTCCGGACCACCGTCAGCACAAGGAGGTTGTGGCCAAGGGCTATGATGGTTTGCCTGGACCAAAGGGGAGATGTGGGGATGGCAGCGGTGTCCGGCTGGACGCGGGCTGGTCATTCTGGTCATTGCTGTGAGCAGACACCAGGCGGCTCCGTCTCTCCAACAACCGATTGGCACTAATTATCAAAGTGCTGGAATGCACCGCGCGCGCGTGTGTGTGTGTGTGCAGCGGAAAGTGGTGTTCCAGGGCTGCCCGAGAGCTTTTGGTGGGAAGCCACAGCATCCCCTGCACATTCACACAGAAAACGTGATCCCCATCCCGAGCAGAGCCTCCGTCCCGGGTGCACTCCCCCACTGCCCATGAAATGCCTGCAGTGTCCAGCTGGGGACACACAGGGGCTTGGGGGACATTGGGATCAGTGCTCTTGGAGCCTTATACCCCACGCAGACGGGGGCTGGGGCTTTCTAAACCTGGTTCCATGGAGATGAGAGCAGGAATTCAGCTCCTCTTCAGGTATCCCAGAAATCCCTCCAGAAAGGGAAGCTGTAACTACTCTGGTCCCTAAAACTGCCATGTCCCTGTTCTTTGGCCATCATGGACACCCTGGAATCCCTGCTGCTGGTTATGAAACCCATGGAGAAGATTCTTCAGGGTCTTACAAGGGCTGAGCTAATGCCTCAGCTTCTCCCTTTCTCCCTCCTCCTCTGCAGCCTCCCACTCTCACAAGGCTCACAAGAGGATTAGGGAGTTAATCCTCTTTGAGACATCAAGCTCCCCGTTGAGCTTGACAAAAAGGCCCAAAAGCTGTGAAGCACAGCGGGGCACTGCCACAAAGCCCCTTTCCTGCCAGGAGCAGCCCTGTGGGTGAGCCCCAGCCTGTCCTGGTGGAAGTGTCCCCATTGCAACCTCCTTCCCCACCCACCCCAGGCATCAGCCTGTCCCTGGGGCTATGGGAGCTGGGCAGTGGTCCCACCAGGCTGGCTTACTCCATCCCAGCCTGGCCTGGCTCCTGCAGCCTCTCCATGCTGGTCCAGGAGGGTGGTGGGAGGAAAGTGAAGCATCCTCCTGGCAGGGAACAGCATCCCGAGGCCATGTGGGAAGTGGGAGAGGAACAGAAACTTTCTGCAAACACAGCTCCATGCTTAGCCCTGTGGGGAGGACTCTGGAGGACCAGGAGCCCTTCAGAATGCCAGGGGCACAGGTATTACTGGAGCAAAGCTGTGTGCCAGAAACATCCTCTTATGGATGATAATGGACCACTTGGTCTTTCAGGAAGGGTTGCTTCAAATCTTCCTCTGTCAGGGAAGCGTGCAGGCTGGCATTGCTGGTGGGCATCGGCTACAGGTGGGCAAAGAAGCACTTGCACCTGCATTTTCTCCTCCCCCTTCCCACCCAAACCACAAACTGTCTACATCCTTGGGTAGCCCACACATAAAATTAGGGAGAAAATAACAGTGGCTGAGTGGTTTGACTGCCCGAGCCCCAAATCTGGGAAAATGGTGTGGGTGTTTTGGCTTTGCAACAGCTGCTGCCTGGGATGGGGGAGCCCAGGTTTCCCAGGCACAGTACCTGGCCATGCTGGTGCTCCTGAAACTTCAGGCAGCTTCTGCTTTGCAGGAATGTTTCCTCCTTCCCTCTCAATCCTTTGACCCTCAGCATCTTCCTCTGCTCCCCAAGGCAGCAGTGGGCAGCACCCGGCCCCGGTGCCTTGGCACCCCTTGCCATCTCCTGTGTTGCCTCAATTCCAGCAGGTGCAGGCCCCTTGCAGGCAGGGAAGTGGGCAGGAAGGCAGGAGCTGATCAAAGATCATCTCACTCTGCCTGTGAAGCCTGAGGGAAACTCTCTCCCCACTCAGCTTGGCTGCCTTCGGGAGCACCAGCCCTGGTGAGAGCCAGAGTGCTGCTCTCTCAGCCTCAGCTCTTTTAAGTACTTAAACCTCAGTGCTTCCCTCCGTGGACCTTTGATCCAGCTCCAAAGCCAGAAAGGTTCTGCCCTGGGCAAATACCCAGGGAAACGATCCATTCAGAGGCATCCAGGAGCAGGGAAAGGAAACCTCCAATTGCAATAACAGATGCGGAAACGCAGCAGGGAAATATTGTAGCTTTTTGTACTGTTTTTCCTCATTTAAAGTTGAAGAGGTGGGGTAGCTGCTCCACCACAGTGGCTGCATGCCGTGGGGGGATGGAGAACACAGACACTGCCGGAGCAGCTCTGGAGCTGTGGTGCCAGGAAGTGCTGTGCAGTTTGGTGTTTGTGGCTAACAGGGGTTGAAGAGTTCATGTTGGACTCAAAACACTCCCGCAGTGTTCCCGTCAGAGCCAGGGGACAGTCACCAGGGCATGTGAGATGGCTGGAGGCAGTGATGCCACCACAGTGGTGAGAGCAGTGAGAAGCAGTAGTGCTGCTTCTGCAAACAGCTGGGAGCAGAGGATCCAAGATGAGCCATAGGCAATGTGAGGAGTGATGCCTTCTGGCTGCCTCTGCTCCTCTTCCTCCCACGGAGAGGCTCCCAGGAGGATGAGGAGGACCTGTGGTTCCTCCACAGAAGCTGCAGTTTGGGTGAGAGCTGATGGCTGGGCTGTCTGTCCAATCTGCACTGGCCTTGCAGATCAGCGCCCGCCAGGTCTCAGCACATCTGTGCTGCTTCCCTGGTGTGCCACCAGCCCTCAGGGTGACATTTCTGCCTCGAGGGGAGCCACATACTCACCTGCTTGCTCCTACTGTGTGAATGCTTCCAAGCAAGGGAAAGAACGAGGCTGAGGAGAGGTCTGAGGAAGAGACAAAGAAAATGGTGTTCTCCTGGCACTGCTGGTGCCTTCCAGGACGCTTTGTTTGGAGGTCTTGAGAACACCACTCCTTACTTAAGGTCATGGGGAAACTCCCCCTCAGTGTGCAGTCATTTGGCAGAAAGAATATCTCGCCAGCTTTTCCCCAGGCATCCTGGAATGATGGGAACCCTTTGGGGGCAATTCCTGATTTGTCTTCCCATCTCCAGAGTCCTCCCAGCCTGGTATCTCTCCCCTGCCCTTGTCTCTCAGTTAAGGTTGCCCTGTCACTGCTTCAAAGCCTGGTCATTGTCTCCCTCCTGCCTGAGGCAGAGCAATTCTGCTCCAGGTTGTCTTTGCAGCTTCAGTCTCAGAAATTTCCTGGCCGACCTTGGCCCTTCTTAAGTCCACGTTTGGTAACTTTCCACTGCTCCAAGCTCTGGCCTGCCCACATTGGGGTAAGAGAAAACTGGTTGTGCTGGGCAGGAACCACTTCTCGTTCCCAGCTGGTTTCACTGTTACGAGTGAGTGCCCAGAAATCCCAAGGGAGTTTTCTGCTCTGTCTCTTGGACCGTGGTTTTCCCTGCCAAGCTGGGGTGCAGTGGGAGGAGGTGATGCCCACCACAACCCCTATCATCCCCCATGCAGCCTGGGGACTGTATCTCTGCAGTGAAAGTCTTCCGGCATGGAATCCATCCCCAGAATTTACCACTGGCCTTTTGTCACCAAGACAGGGAAATCTGGGGACACAGCATTTTTGCGGGGTCTGTGGGATGTTCCCATCTCATGCTCAGGGCTGTCCTGTTCACAGTGAGCAGCATGACATGACCTGTTACTGTTTCCCACAAACTCTGGCCCCATCCCTGTGTCCCAGGGTGCCTGGATTGCCCCTGCACTGTCTCCCCTTGCTGTTGACCCTGGCAGGGCTCACAGTCACACCACTGCAGCTGGAAAACTGCTTGGGGATGCAGCAAACCCAACCTCAGTGTCCTCCACTCTCACTTCCCTGGGGCCACGTCCTTGTGCCAATGGGTTGGGGAGCGTAACAACCTCCTCTTCTATAAGGGACCTTGAAATCTGGTTCCTTCCACTGCCTTGCCCGAGATAAGCCTTCCCTCAGGGTTTGTTTATTAGGGAAACTTCCCTCCTTTCCAATCCCTGAGCTCTCCTTTGCTCTTGAACCTGGAGGAGAAGGAATACTTTAGCAGGAACACCTGGGGTTAGAAACCCATAAAAGTTGTGCAGCTCCATTGACCAGGAGCTGCTGGGCTCTGAGGGACCTGCTGTGACCCCACATCCCCCCAGCCCCAGGAGCAGGGGGGCTGTTGGATTCATCAGGGCAGGGGGGGATTTGGCTGGGTCCTCCAGTTGTCAACTGGGACTGGCCTTGGCTTGGCAGGAAAATGGGGGGGATATGATAGTAGGGGGAGTTTGGTCAACCCTGACCAAGAAAGATGGCTATCGGTGGGCCTGCCATAACGGGCAGGTAATGGCTCTCTATCAGATGCCTTTAGGGTGACCAAATAGCTGTGTAATGGGCCCAGTGCTGAAGCTGGCTGAGGGCCCTGGGGGTGCAGATTGCAGACTGGATAAGCCACCCCGGTAGTTCAACTCCCATCCATTATTTAAATGTAAAGGTAAATGCTTTCATCTTTTCAGCTGGAATGGTGCCACCAGCTCGGCCACCTCCAGAAAGTCCCTGCAAGCAGGAGTCCCTGAGCAGGGGGCTGCCTTGGAGAGCCATAGCAGGGCACAGAGGGGGGGCCATCCCTTCTGGGGGGTGCCACCAGCACCCCTGGGGCCAATGTGCAAAGGCTGAGAACAGGGTGGCACTGGGGATGTGGGTTGTGACCCAACACCCCCTTCTCTGCTCTTCCCTGCACCAGGACTTGGGGTTTGGTGCTGCAACCCCAAGGCCCAGCCACGGTAGATTGTAAATGGAGATGGAAGGAAAAGGCTATGTCTGTGTGCAGGGACTCCTGCAGAAGGAAGTGTAGTGACAGGACAAGGGGGAATGGCTTTGAACTGAAAGAGAGTAGGTTTAGTACATGTTAGAAATCCTTCCCTGTGAGGGTGGGCCAGCCCTGGCTCCAGAGGAACTGTGGCTGTCCCATCCCTGGAAGTATTCAAGGCCAGGTTGGATGGGGTTGGGAGCAACCTGGGCTAGTGGAAGGTGTCCCTGCCCATGGCAGGGGATTGGATTGAGATGACCTTAAAGGTCCCTTCCAACCCAAACCATTCTGGAATTCCATGATTCTATGAATCAGGACCCTGGTGGCTCCTGTGAGGACATTTCTCCTCCTGATGTCTGCTGTCAGACATAATGGGCTGCCCCTCTCCCCAGGATGGGACAAGCTAATGGAATCCCAGTGTTAATCTAGCAGAATGAAACAGTCAAACCCCATCCACTTAAATACTGACCACATACAGCCCCCACACCTGACCACGTTTACTCAACATCTAGCCACATCCTGCTGGTGGCTAACCCAACACCTCAAAAACCCAGGAGTGTGTTGCTCAGTGGTGGAGAGCCATGGCATGGGATCACTGCAGAATCCAGCTGGAGTAGGCAGGGCTTCCAGGAAAGGAGAACAAAGCAGACAGCAGAACTCCTGCTCAGAGGTTTTCCCTTTAATGGTTTGGTTTTTGTTTTGTACATTCGTAAAACTGTGAACAATAAATACTGTGTGATCAGCCCCCAGCTCCCACCTGCCCCCCGGCTTTTTGTGGAGGTGAGGGAGATGGTGAGTGATGTGATGAGGGCTGTGGGCACCAGCTCCAGTCATGGGCACCATGGAGCACGGCAGCATCCCAGCTTGGAGCAGCAGGATGGAGTCAGGGCCTGGGGAGGGAGAGGTGACTGTGTGCAGGTGATATTTCAGCTAAAAAAGGAGTGAAAGGCAGTGCTACCTGGAGGTCTGGGTAGGGATGTCCTGCTGAAGGCCAGGACTGCTGGTCTCAGAGCTCAGCTACCTTTTTGGTGTCCTGGACCTCTGAGGTGCCCAAGTTCAGATGGGGATCTGCTAAAAAATTTGGGACTAGTAGGAGATGGGGCTCCCAGGTGGGCAGAGGGACCTACACACCTTGTTGTTCCTCAGAGGAGGAAAAGGCTGGGTGGGCAGGGAAGGATGTCACAACAAAACGGGACTCCAGCTTCCTGACTGTGCCTGTGGGTGCCCTGCTGTGCTCTGGGTGAGGGTCCTGGTGTGAAGGATGCACAGAGAAGGTCAAGAGGCAGAGCAGGGAGCCCTGAGATGCAGGAATGGGAAGGTGCTGGCATGGGGACAGCAGCTACCAGGGCTGTGTGAGTGAGGGAGCCAGGGAGAGGGGTGACAGAGGGGCACAGGGTGACAACAGGGCACAGGGTGGCAGAAGAGAGACTGGAAGGCTGGTGGGAGTGGGTGATGTGAACAAGGTGCTTATTATGGGGGAGGCTGCTGTGCTGATGGTGTTCTGCCATCCAGAGGTGACAGCATTGTTCACACCCAGAAAGAAAGGCCCGACACCCCCTCCCCTGGACATCCCTGCACCCAGACTGGGGTCTCTTCTGGTGGGGTCTCATGACTCACCCTTGGACCTTGGGGGGCCCTGCTGGGAAGCAACAGGACATGGCCCCTCAGGAGCTGGCTCAAAAGGGCCACAATGCTGAGCTGTGCAATCTCTCCTTCTGAATGCCCCCCTTCCTCTGCCCAACACTTTAGTCCAGAGGAAAGAGACCAATAACCTCACAGGCCCCTGTGCCTTAAGAAAAGGCTTTCAGTGAGAAATAAAACCCTTTGATGAGGTGGAAGCTTTGTTCAGAGAGCAAACCAATAAGAGCCAACTCTTCCTGTTGTCTGGATCCATCAAAGTATTTAGGAACCCTTGCCTTCTTAAGCCACCACTGTGGGATTGTCCACTTTGTACCTAGAGTATCTATAGCTCCTTGGATGTGCTGTCCAGGTCCCTTATTTGTGGCTTTTCCACTTTCCCCTTTGTCCTGCTCTCCTGCCCTCCCGTCCCATCCCAGTGCTTCCCATTGCAAAGAATAAGCCACCAGGTCAATGTGGTGAAGGCCCTGGGTGCTACCAGGACACCTCCCATGTCCTGAACAGGGAGTGTGGATGGGAAAGAAAGGGTGCCTGGCTTTTCCAGGATGAGGAGAGCACCGGAGGGAGGGACTTCAAGAATTCCTGGCCCAAGCATGGGGACATCCTGAGCAAGGGCAGATGCGTCTCTGCAGGGTGGCAAGGGACAGGGAAGTGTGACTGCTCTGTGGTCAGTCCCAGCCTGCCCAACAGAGACAGGAGCTCCTATTGAACATGGGGAGAAGGTGGCCTTTTGGGAAGGCCAGTGCTGACCCCACAAGCATCAGTCACCTGCCTTGAGTCAGTGGCTCCCCAGTGCTCTGGTTCAGGGGTAGCTGCTTGGCCTTGTCCCAGACTGGGACAGGCCAAGTTTGTCCCTTCACAGTTGTTTTTGGGATCTATGTCACTTGGGCTGTGTGGTTCATGGAAGAATTGTTTCACCCATTTTGCTGTCCCATGTGCCATTGTTTGTGGGGTTAGGACTAGTGGGCAGGAGCTCCTGGGAGCTGAACTCCCCAGAATCAGGGCCTTTGTGGGGAATGTGCCTCGTGTTTGCATGGGGAGAGGCGAAAGGGCAGAGGGAGGGAAGGTCCTTTCTGTGTAAAGGCAAAAGGAGGAGCCAGACCCTGGATGGTCAGTGGACAGGAGCAAGTCCCCATAGCCCAGCATTCCCCACACATGGCAACCACACCACTGGCAGGAGAGCTCAGGACCCAGGTGTGGAGCTGGCAAGGTGACTCCCGTGTCATCTTGTCATTGTGACTGGGGGGATGTTCTTGTCTCCACAGCTTGGAAAGCACTTGGCCTCTGGGTCAGTCCAGCTGTGCATCTGGTTCCCTGCTGTGACCCTCCAGCCTCCGTGGGATGAAGCCACTGTGTCTTTGCTCTGTACCAGGTGACAGCCATGGTCTGTTTGAGCACAACCTGGACCAAGGCTTGGCCCTCTTTAGTCCCTCCCCTGTCCACAGATTATGGGAGCTGGGTTGCAAATGTCCCTGAGTGTCCCTGATGAGAGGGCTGGGTGAGCCTTTTGCTGAAAGCCTGGTGCTTTTGGCAGTTCCTTGTTGTTGCCTGCTAAGGACTTCCCTTTGGAAGGGAGCTCCAGGAGCAGGGTGCTGAGGCTGTGGAGCATGGAGAGTCCAGCAGCGCTGTCTGTGACACTGGGGGAGGACAGGGACTGAATTTTTACACCTTGTGGAGTCATCCGGGGGAGCTGGCTGGAACCCCAGCAAGGCGGCTCCAGCCAGGCACCGGCTGAGCTTTCATCCATGGGGAAGAGGAGCAGTGGAGAGGCGGGACACTGGAGAGGTAAAGCATGAGGTGGCCAGTGAGATCCAGGAGCCTTCAATCCGGGTGGATTTAGGGGTCGGCATGCAGAGGGCTGTGGACACACATGTTGTCGGTGTCGCTGGGAAGGCTGCAGGACAGGGAGCGCTGCATGGCCCGGCAGCCCAGGGGCCCGTCCTCGGCCGAGACCGGGAGCTGAGCCCCCTGGGCAGTGCCGGCCCTGCCGTCGGAGCAGAGCAGGACGCTGGAGTCGGCCTCGCACTTGGTGGTGCGGCTGTAGTAGGGCTCCATGACGTGCCGCAGCTCCAGCGGCACCGAGAGCGGCAGCACCTCCGCCTTGATGACAGCGCCCAGGGGCGCCTCGGAGGATGCACGGAGGCTCTCAGAGCGGCTCATCTTGATCAGCAGGTCGATGGTTTTGTTCTCAGCCTCGAGGAGGCAGCTGGGCAGCCCCTCCCCATCTCCAGCATCCCCCGTGGCTGGGCACTTGCTGAGGGGCCCTTCGTCTTTCCCGTGAAGCTTCTCACTTCCCAGGCTCACACTGCAGGGCTCCTTCTTGGCCTGCTGGACCTTCTCCAGACCTTCCGAGGATCTCTTCACCGACAGGTCCAGTGGTCCCTCGTGGGGTTTCGTGGCTTTTTCCAGTGCTTGGTGGATGTGGTAGAGCTCCCTTCGGATTTTGACCAGCTGGTCCCTCAGCTCTTTTTGTCCGGGGGTGTCCTCCTTCGCCAGATCAGACAGTTTCTTCTCCACCTCTTGGTATTCCTCTAAGGTTTTGGACAGGTCCCCGATGAGCACGGCTGTGGCCTCAGAGTCTGTCATGGTGGCAGAGGTCTCTTGGGGTCTGCTCTGCTTGCAGGGGCCGTGGTCCAGGGCAGCACCCGCAGCAGGAAGGACTTCGGTGTCATTGCCCCTCTCTGGTCCCTCAGGCTGGCCCATGAGGACCTCCGTGTGCCAGTGGTCCAGGGCCTTGGGGATCTGGCCAGAGATGGCCCTTGAACCACTGCAGAGAGTAAGTGGATACAATCAGTAGGGAAAAAGATAGGAAAATCCTTGGGCATATGTCCAGGGCCAGATTCAGCCTGGGTCACTCCACCGGCTGCTGTCAGCACGAGGCCCTTCCAGGAAGGATTTCAGTCAGAGTGTTCAGAGCCCTGGCTGGACCTGCTCCTGGCACTGTTTTCCCAGAAGAAGGATGGACCCCCACACACACTGTTCATGACACCCACCAATAAAGGCAGAGACCAGCCTGGGGAGATGGTGCTGAGCCCACCTCAGCTGGCCAAACCTGGATTTTCCCTCTTCATGGAGCACTGAAGAATGTGATGGAAATGACCATCCCACAGTTCTCAAGGCCCAGTTGGAGGGGATCTCTCCAGGCAGCATGAGAACAGGGAAAGGGCAGGTGGAGATAGAAAACCATGGAGAGCTTCTCCAGAGGAAGCTCCTCTGGGTGTCAAAGCAGTGGGCTTACGGTGACATTTTTGTTGGAGCCACAGCTGGACTTGCACAACCATGGGAGGAACTGAAATTCTGTTTAAAGGAGCTGTGCACATTTCTAGCCCCAGGTAAAAGGAAATGTTTGGGAATGTGACCCTCCTTCTGGGCTTTGAAACCAGAAGGTGAATCAAAGGAATGCAAATGGGTATGCTTAAAAATAGGCAATGATTGTTCCAGCAAACCTGGGATATCTGGGGACACAAGAGGAGCTGCCCTGGAGCCTGGGGAGCACAGTCCACACTGCACTGACACCACACCACCTCTGTCACTATATAAAACAGGGGAAAGCAAGGGACAGCGTGACATAGCCCAGGTGCTTGGACACACTTGGAGGGCAGGGAGTCCTGCTCTGAGTGGGCACTGGTGTGGATCATCAGCCCGGGGGGTGTTCAGCACTCTGGGGCTCATCTCATGCATTAGAGGGGGATCAGTAATACAACAGGGTATGAAAATGATGTTTAAGATCGACTGATTTGAGGAAGAAGCAGAGAGATCACAGGCACCTTACCTGCCCTGGTAGCTGAGTTTTCCAGATATCATCCTCTCAGGTCCTATCAAATCCAGCCCACTGGCCGGGAACTTCCTCTTCAGTGGGTTTCCTGGAGGGCTGCTGGTCTCCAGACAGGTCATCACTGGCAACTCTGTCTTCCGGACGCCACCGTGGGTGAAAGCGCCATCCTGCATCCCCACCATGGTTTGGTAGATGTCCGTGGCTGGCTTTTTGCGTAGGTTGTTGAGGCCCAAAGCTGGGTTGCCCTCCTTCTCCTGGGACAGCCATTTCTCCTCTTCTTCCTGCCCCAGCATGGCAGGGTGGCTGAGCTCGGGGCCTGGCTCCTCACGGGCACCTTTGGACCAAGGAAAACCTGTCTTCAAGACAGGTACCTTCAGCAGCCCGGGTTTGGTTGGCTCACTGGAAGGTTTGGCCTGGGGTGGTGTGGACATGACTGAGCCCACCAGCTGCTGGGTGTCTGGCTTGCCGGAGGGCATCTTGTTTTCGGTGGAGCCAAAGGTGTGTTCAAAGAGCAAGGGGTAGTAGAAGCGGGGAAGGAAGGCTGAGCGCTCGGGGCTCTGCAGGGGCTGGAAGTGGGAGGTGTGTGGGTGCATCAGCTGGGCCGTGGAGGCCAGGAAGGGCAGCTGAGCCAAGTGTGGGTGTGTTGTCATGCTGTTGGCCATGGTGGGGCTCAGGTAGGAGAAGAGACTGGGGTTTAGTGGGTAGTTGATACCCAGAAGCGAGAGGTTCAGGCCCTGAGGTTCATGGTAGTCACTGTAGGCTGGAGGGGGGTAGCACGGGATGATGTTGCTGTCGGTACAAGGTGGGGAGACCTCAGGCGTTTTTCTCCTTTGCCCATTTGCCACCAGCTTCCACTGCTCCATGAGGATTCCACTGCTTGCCAGGCATTTCTTTGGCACTTTGCAATGCTTTGGCTTAGCATCTAGGTCAGGGGAGGCCATTTCCCTGCTCTTCATGACATGGTTCTTGAGGGAGAAGACATCCGTGATGATGAAGTCAGGCTCCACCTCCTTGCAAGGTTTGTTGTCCCTCTTGTTCTTGAAGCCAAAGACCAAAGAGTTCACTTCTGGTTCAGCTGGGTCACCTTGGCAACCTATCTCTTCTGTTTTCTCTTTCTTCTCCCCCGCATCCATCTCCCTCAGCAGGCCTGCAACATCCTCCTCCTCCTCCTGGAACTGGCCACCCTCTTCACCAGCCCCTTCAGCAGGCAGGATCTCCACCCCTGACTTGTCCTCGTGCCCATCCCTGCCAGGGCCCTGCTTGGCCCGGCCCGACCCTGCTGAGGTGGCCGAGGTGTCACAGGTGTCCTGCTCGTCCCGCCGCCCGTGCAGGCGGGAGGGCTCGGCCGCGTGCAGGAGCCGCAGCTCCGGGTGCAGCAGGTTCCCCTTCTTGTAGGGCCAGTCGGACTCGATGAGGAGGGACAGGGAGTTCTTGCACAGGCTGTACTTCATGTGGTTGTAGAGGTGGGACTTCTCCATGCAGGTGAAGGGGCACTGGAAGCATTTGTAGTTGTAGGGTTTGCCCCATGGCCTCGGGATGTAGTGAGGCTTCTTCGGCTTCCTCTCCTTGTGCTTGTAGACTGAGGTCAGCTTGCAGCCCACATCATCCTTGGACATGGTGATCGTGCCTGGAGATGGTTCCTTATGGGAATAGAGGGGCACAGTGTGTGAATCTCCCCACACCTCCTCGGGAAGCACCGTATGCCCTGGAAAAAGGACAGCATGGAGGTGGTGAGCTGTGCCCGCAGCTCCCTGGGGACATGGCTCTGCTCCATGGGCATCTCCTGGCCCCAGAGACTGGAGCTTGTGGGACTGCAGTCTGGAGCTCCCAAGTTTGGCATTAAAAACCAGGCCAGTGATGGAATTTTTGCCCAAACCCTACAGGTATTCCTGTACATGCTGATCCTATTATTGATCCTCTTCTCTCAAACCACTCCAGAGTAAAAGGAAAATGAACAGTATTAAAGGTGTTGGAGCTAAACCACCTCGAGCTGACATTGAGGCACCCAGGTGACCTGCCTGCCCAGCTGGAGCCTCCCTGGGGCAGCCCCAGCCCAACCCAGGGACAATTTTTCTGCTAAGGGCAGGGAATGAAAGAAGAAAGCATGGGAACCCAAGCACTGTGCTGGGCACAGACCTGTGTGGCTTTGCCATCTCCTGGGGTACTGCAATTCTAGACCCAACCAATGTGTTCCAAAGCTCTGGCACCAAAGCTGTTGGAGAGCTGGGTTAAATGCAGAAACTCATGACTCTGCACGTGAGAGTGTGATCCGGGTGCAAGGAGGGCACTTGGAAGGACAAATGGGATGGGAGAGGCTGTGGTCTGACTGCCTGGAACCGGGTGTTAGGGCTGGAACAGCAGTCCTGCCTCCCTGGCTGCATGGGACTGACACTGTCCTGTGCCACAACAGGGGTAATCCAGCCTGGAAAACCAATCCAGGCTAAACCACACCACCCCACTTCACCTAACCCTAACCACATTTCCAGGTGACTTCCCCAAGATCAAAATGCCCAGGCAACATCCCCAGGAGGCCCCTGACGCCAGACTGTCCCCTCTGTGCTTCCCACCACAACCTCCCTGGGAACAGTACGGTCACACCTGACCCACAGCCCGTCCCCCCACCAGCTCTGGGAGTGGGCAGGGGGGCACAGCCTCCTGACTCCTCATCCCCCAGAGAAGCCAGACCTGCACAGGCTCCGTGGTCATGAAATTGGGTTCCTCCACAGATGGCCAAGCAGTCACAGGGCACCCAACACCAATGCAGGATGTGTGTCACTCCTCCACATAGAGCTTTTTCCTGGAGGGACTTGCCAGCTTCTCAGAACAAAACCTGCATTTCTCCTGGGGAGGACAGTAAGTTTGAGGGCTCATTCTGTGTGCCTGGGGCTCATCTCTCAGGAGTCAAATCCTTCCCCCACGCATCAGGTCCCAGGGCAGAGCTCTGCCCCAGGACACCCCACAGCCAGGCTGGTGTGGGGATGCAGAGCCTGGGAAGAAGGTCAGGAGCAGCTCCAGATTGCCACCAACGTGACAGCTGGAGCTGTTCGGGGAAACAATCTGCTCCCTGGCTTTTGGGAAAAAGGAGACAAGATTTGGAGGATGGGAAAGAGTGTGTGTGTGTGTGTGTGTGCAGCTTTGGGCAGCTGGGACAAGGAGCTGCCTGAGGCAGGTCCAGGCAGTGGCTCAAGGACCTGACAGCCCCTACAACAAGGATTGCTCCCCATTGGCCTGGAGAGTGCCCAGCCATTCCCTACATCCTCCTGCACATGGTCTGGGGGCACAGCTCCCAGGGCAGGGGGAGCAACACAGCAGTGCCAAGGAGCTGGGATCAGAGTGGGGTGGGCAGGGAAGGGGTTCATGTAGCTGCACCACACCGGAGACTGGGTTGCAATGTTGACCCTGCGATGGTCCCCACCCCCGTGGCTGGGTGCTGTGCCTGCTGCTACCCTCAGTGAGACCCCGTCCTTGGGGCTGGCTGCTCTCCACACAGCCCCACGGCCTCTGCTTCCCTGAGCATCCCACTTCATGCACACATGGATGCTCTGGCTGCAGCCTGGAATACCAGTGGCCCTGGGGACACGTGGTGGCTGTGCCAGGCTGAAGGATGCCCCACGCTCTGCTATCCACTCTCCTCACCACGGGCACCACTGGGCATCACTTTCCCCTGTGAGAGCATGGTGACAGCGTTTGTGTGATGGAAGAGGGTAGAACCCTTTCAAAATTCTTTTTAAGGTTCATCATCAAACAGCACCTGCCATGGGGACAGGGAAGGAGCCGTGCTGTGGCTTTCCCCGGGCCAGGCTGAGCTGCAGGCAGGGCTTGGGGACAGCCTTCTGCACACCCATGCGTGGACTGAGCTGGGAACCGACCCTGAGATGTGGTCATGCAGAAAATGGGCAAAAACGTCCCCTCGTAACGAACCCGTGTCCCCTGGGGTGTCGGGGGGAGCCCCGGGGGTGCAGACCTGACCTGCAGCGGCCAAGGCTGATTTCTCCCATCGCAGTGGGATGCGCAGGCACAGCTTGGAGCCTCCTGCCTGCGGGTTCAGCGGAGTCAGGGACAGCCTGCAGGGACACGCTCGTCCTTCAGCCCTCAGACACTGCGAGTGTGCGGAGCACCCGCGAGCCGGGAGAGCTCAGCACACGCTGCAGCGCTCGGGGGAGCAGAACGGACGCAGCAGCAGCTGAGCAGGATGGAACCCCTCTCAGCATCGCTTCTTGGCTCCAGCCACCGAGTCTGGGGTGCCCCGAGCATCCTGGACCTGGTTGTCCCTGGTGCCCTGCCCCATGTCACCCTGCTGGAGGGCAAGGAACCAAGGCGGCGGAGCGGGGAGCCGGGCGCCTCGGCCCCGCCGCGATGCACGTCGCCTGTTTGCAGGTCAGTTGAACAAACATTTGCTGTTTATATGCCAGAGGCAGATTAAATCTTTGCTGGAAGACTGGAACTGGTTGTTCCATTCCTGCACACCTGATCCTCCTCCTCCAAGGCTGCTGCGAAAGCCGTTCGTTCCCCTCCTGTGGCCGGCGGTGCGGGGGATGGCAGGGAGATGTCCCGGGTAGGGACAGGCAGCTTGGCGGCTTCCACTTCCTTAACGCCGCAGAGAGGAACAGCAAGAGAGGAGGAGGGGAAAGAGCAGAGAAAAAGGATGGGAGAGAGTGGGAAAGCGCCCTGCGTGTGAGCCGGGCAGGCTCCAGAGGAGCGGAGGCATCCCCAGAGCCGGATCAGGCCCTGCGGAGCCGGGAGACAGGCGTTGTGGCTCCTGGTTGCTGAGCAGTTCCCGCACCAGCAGATCTTCGTGGTCTGCTGAGTCTCTCTCTGCCACAACACATTATTTCCAGTGGGCTGTCAGCTGCAGCGGGGGGGCCGTGCCCGGGGGCAGGGACCGCGCACCTGTGCCTGGGAATTGCAGCATCCCTGCTCTCCGCCCCGGGACCGCCGAGGGCAGGGGAATGCTCCGGTGGAGGGAGCCGAGTGGCAAGGGGAGAGGAAAGAGAGGGAGAGACAAAGGGAAGGAAGAAGGCAGAGATGTCCAGGAAAGAGATCTGCAGTCCCCGATGCTCCAGTGCTTTAAAAATCCCAGACTTGTGTCCAGCCACAGGGATGCAGGAAAGAGCATGAAACCATTGGGGCAGCTGAACTGCATCACCTCAGTTGTCCATCATGTCCCTAATAACAGCCAAAAGCAGATTCCCAGGATGTAGGACAAGTATCTGTAGGACCACTCCAATTTTCCTAACCCCTCGACCAGCCCAGCAGACTAGGAGACACTGGATGTGACACATGGCAGTGGCCCTCCCCACTCTGAATCTGCAGGAGCTGCTCTTGAAGCTGTGGAAATGTTCAGCCTCCAAAGCATCCTGCAGCAGGGCACACTGCGTCATCCTCCAGTTTTCTGAGCCTGTTGTCCCCACGAGTTTCATTTGGTGCCCCCCAATTCTTTGACTGGTGGAAGCAGCAAATACGGTCCCTGTCCGCCCTCCAGACAGATGGTTCACCATCGCACCCCTGCTTCACCACCTCCTTTCCAAGCTGCAGCTGGACATGGGGCCAAACCCTTCCAGACTTCATCCCTTCCCTGGGCCTCCTCCTGGTCTGCAGCAGCAGGAAGGGGCCCAGCCCAGTGGGTTTCCTGTACTAACACAAACAATTCCTGCTGTCCTCTCCACCCATAGGTGGGCATCTGAACTTGTCCTGATCTGCTTTTCCAGACTCCCAAGAGCTTTTCTGGCTGGAAGAAGGACCCCACTTCTCAAAGTGACGTCCTCACTTTGCTGCTGACCTCCAAGTCCTCCAGTGCTGACTGGGAGGCTGCCAGGGAGCTGCAACGCTCTCATGGAAATTGGCTGCCCTCAGCCTTTCCCAGCTGGCTGTAGGATATGGCATGGAGGAAGGGGCTCAAGAAAGGCAGTGAAGTTCTTCTCCACTCAGTGTTGTGATGAACCACCTGCCTCACACCTCATCCTGCAGCAGAGAGTTCCCGCGGCCTCATGAGCTGGTCCTACCCTGGGTGGAAATTCACTGATGGTGCCCTGCACTCCCAGCACGAACCACAGGGACAACTCTTTCCTGCTTCTACATCCACTAGCTGCTTCTTTCTGGGCTGTCCCGGTCCCTCATGATCCCGGGGCTCAGCATCACTGCAGTCTGTTTGTCAGCAGCAATTGCCTTCCCAGGGACGTGCTGCTCTGATGGCCATGCCAGGACAATGGGGAGCAAAAGAATGGCATCTTAATGGGATCTCACATTAACCCTAGAAACCATGCTGTTGCTGACATTACCTGGACTTCTGGCGCTTCCAGTGGGGTTTTATCCCGTTCTTGCCAGAGTTGTGGCTGGAGCAGCTGGGCAGGGAGCGGCGAGTGGCGGCGGGAGCCACCGATCAATGCAAACCACTTCCCTCCACTACACGCTTTTGCCGCAGGGGCTGCTCGGCTATTAGCGGCTATCGGGCCCCTTTTCGTTTTCATAGCCTGGGGTTGTGTGATTTGAGCTTTTAAGCGTTTATCGGAGCCTGGGATGAAGGCAATTGGCCATGGCAACGCAGCAGGCACTCGGCAAGAGGAGGGAAGCCTGGCTGGTGGGGCTGGGAGTTCTGCAACTCCCCAGCTTGTGTGGGAGTGACTGTGTCAGGCGGTCCTGCCATGTCCCTTTAGGGTGCCTTCATTGGCAGCCATGAAACTATTCCCACATTGAGCTGTGCCTTCCTCTGGCTTGATCTCAATTGGTGCACCAAAATCTCTTCCCAAAATCACATAGTACCTTCAGAAAGGCCTGAGGTTTTCCATCTGCTCCAAACAGGCAATATTTCGCTGTCTGCCCACCCACCACATCCTCGCATGCAAGGCCAGAGGCTCTGACCCATACCCACAGCTCAGCATGGCTCTGCTGCTTGGAGGGCTCCCCATCACCTCTTCTGCGTCTCCATATGTGGGGTCACCAAACCAAGTGCTTCATATCCCAGG
This sequence comes from Xenops minutus, assembly GCA_035221455.1. Classification (NCBI taxonomy): domain Eukaryota; kingdom Metazoa; phylum Chordata; class Aves; order Passeriformes; family Furnariidae; genus Xenops; species Xenops minutus. The sequence goes on from JAWWEE010000030.1 coordinate 1,168,546, forward strand.
GGCAAGCCAAAGTCAGAGTCATGGTCTACAAATCTGACAGCATTTGGGTTCCCAACCTTTGGGTTTCCAGCATTTGGAGGTATCTGAAGTTTCTGTTTGGGAAAGCTCAGTTCTCTTCCCAGGTGGCTTTTGGTAGGGGCCACCTGCAGACCCAAAGCCCAGCCCAGACATGAGGTGGCTCCATCTTTGTGAGCACTGCTGTCTTTGTAAGTGCAGGCTGTCTGGCATCTCCTGCCCAGCCTTGGGGTGTCCTTCAGCCAGATGATGAACTTACTCCCTGCCATGTGCCAGAGCCACAACACCTTCACACATTCCCTAATTTTGAGGCCAAATCTTCCCCCTTTTGTGCACTTATTCGAGAGGTGTTACTATGTCTCTAACCTCTTCCAAGATGCTCCTCCTCCAGCCTCCATCCCCAAAAAGCATATATCTGTCTCTAAATCTCACTAAGCCTGAAGACTCCCTGGGGCAACCCAAGCATCCCATGAAAAGCGTTCAACCAAGTGGCAATGGGTTGGAGTCATCGTCTCTGCCTGTGACACTCACAACACAACTCACAGGCTCCTGGAGAGATGAGATCAGGCCGTCACAGCCTCCAGGCTACTCTCCAGAGACACGAGGGTCCTCCACCACAAGCGGCCTTCCTCCCACAGCCTTTCCGGCCGCGAGCCCTTTGGGGGAAGAGGCAGGTCCTGGTGAGGAGATGTAAGACTGTCTCTCTGCATTATATCAACCACCTGCACAAGCTTTTGCCCAGGCCCCACTGTGGGAGCTTCCTACATCTTCCTCCACCTCCACTCTACCTGCTAATGGAGCCCCAGGAGACCACAGGCTCCCAGCCATAGTGTCAGTGTCTCGATGGCAAACTGACCTCCAAATCTAGGAAGACAACATCAATCTCCAAATGCAAATATGCAACTGGATAGAGGGGAAGGTGATGATGTACAGCTCAGAAGGGTCAACAGTGTGGCTGAGACCCAGAGGTATGAAGAGGACAAGGTGTCCAAGCTGACATGGTGAGCAGGGGAAGAAGCTTGACAGCTGGAAAGAACTTGGGGGATTAAGAGGTGTGTGAAGGTGGAATAAGAATATGTGGTCCAGCTATCCATTGTACTAAAGTCTGTGTCATGCCGGTGATGTGCAGGGCTACTGGAGGTCCAAAGAGGTGCCTTTCCTGTTTCCAGGAAAAGTTTCTGTATCTACTTCCAGTTTCTACAACTTCTGAAGTTCCTTTCCCCACGTACAGGTTTCTCCTTCTCTTGCTGGTGTGACAGACCGAGAAGGATCCCACTGCCTGTGACTACCTGTCCTGGGAGATTCCCTCTCAGCTTTCCACCTGGAAAACCCTTGGGGATGGTGGCATATTTCCAGAAGCCACTTTATTCTGGTCACCTGTCCCTGTCCCCTCTGTGTGCTGGGGCACACTAACAGCAGTCCAGGAAGGGCAATGTGGGGCTCAACTCTGCTCTGATTCCCTAAATCCACCTCTCCCTGCCACCACAGATCAAGCCACATGAGTGTCCTCAGTGTGGACACAGACATTAGATCATGTCTGTGCCCCATTGGGAGCACGGTCTGGATATGGCCCCTTCTTCTGCCACCTTCTCTGCAAAGCAATGAGCTCTGTCACACAACAAGGTGCTTTTTGTGATCCCCTCCCCATCAGCTCCATGATCTTCCCAAACCTCTGCAGCCCAGTTCCTCAGCACCAACACTCAGACATGTTCTCCTCCTTTTTGCTTTTCACTTATCCTTGGGCTGTTCATACTCCTTAAAGGCACTGGGGATGGGAATGCTAAGAAAGGAAGGAGATCTCTGCTTTTGTTGGCCTAGCAAAGCCCAGCTCTTTTCAGCTCTCCTAAGACACAAATGTGGTCAAAGGTTCCCATCTTGATACAACCTTTCTCACATCCCGAGCTCTCTCCCATGCTTGTACTTGCTGCCCAGGTGTTCTTCACCACCAAATCAGTCCCTCTTGCAGTGAGAAGATGCAACTTCTTTCAGTTCAAATTCACTCAACTTCATCTGGGAACAGGAGCAAAGAGCCTTCCCTCCTCCTCTGCCTGCCCAGCTCCTGCCTGCAGCCCAGCCCTCTCCTGCTCTGGGACGTGGCCGTGGCTGTGTCCTCACTTGTCCCTTGCTACAGGAGAGGAGCTGCACACAAGGACATCACAAGCATTTCCCTGTCTCCATGTCCATTCAGTGCTTCCTGCTACCTTCAAGGTCTTTCCCATCCTCTAGTCTCTTGGTCCAGCTCCCAGCAGACAATGCTCTGACTCTGCTCCTGTCATGGACATGGCTCCTTTCCTGCAAAACTTCTTTTTAGCCCCTTGGCCCAGGCCATGCCCTGCTGCAGGGGATTGCTCTATCCCAGACTCAGGACTTCACCATTCCCTTTGATGAGCTCTGGCAGGTCTCTTTTTTCCAGCTGGGAGCTGCACCTTCCCTGGCTCAGCACAGCCAACTGAGTCTTGGCAGTCCAGCCAGTTTTTAACCCACCTTATCTTTACATTTCCAGTTTGGCCATGAGGATACTGCAGGAGACCATGTCAAGGGCTCTGCTAAGGTCACTTAAACTGCATCCCTTTGTCCCGCCCTGTCCAGGCAGTGAGTGTCCTCCTCACAGCAGTCAGAGTGCTCTGACATGATTTACCCCCAGCAAATTCACCCTGGCACCTTCTCACAATTCATGGAGATAAAAATGACTTCAAGGAGGACTCACAGCTGTCCCAGAGACAACACATCTGGCCCACTCTGGGTGCTCCCTGACGTGTCTGAGCCACGTGTGCCACAGGACACCTCGAGCCAGGGGCTGTCGTGTCCTTGCAGGGACCTCTGCACATCTCAGCAGGGCCTGGGGTGGAGCCAGCAGTGCCCAGGGATTGCTTGGCTGTCACACAGCTGGCTCTCTTGGGACTTTCTGAGATGGTCAGTGTCCCCGGGGTCTTTCCAAGCAGAGAGATGCTGGTGGCAGCCACCCAGTCCTCATTTGGGATCGTCCCATTCAGCCAAAGACCCTTCCTTGGTGTATCCCTGGGACAGGGGCCCAGTTGCAGACACACTCATTCACTCCCTCTGTCCTTTTGGAGCCTCCTTTCGGAGCCCAAGAGTGCTGGGGAGGGCAGGAAAGGAGACCACAGGTCACAGGGAACAGACCTTGTCACAGACAGAGCACATCCCTTCTTTTCCTTAACTCAGATCCTGGCTCTTCCAGAGAAATCTACAAAGATTCCCCCCTCCCTCTCCTCTTAGAGGATAGATCTCTTTTTAGCCAAAATATTGCCAAGATGGTGCTGTGATTTCAACCACCCCTAGAAAAAGAGGGGCTGTGGCAATGCTGGGCCCCAGGAAAACATGAGCTTATTCCTGCTCCTGCCTGCCAGCTCCCAGCTATGAATCCATCCAGTGATTTTTGGATGGAGCCACGAGGGAGACATTTAAATCAAGACAGAGTTTAACCAGCCACCAAGGAACTGCCACCTGCAAAGGACTCAGTATGTTTAAGGTAAAAGCCAATAAAATAAACTGAGGGGATTGTTGTGCCAATCTGGCATAAGTTTGGTGACCACACTAGTGAAATCCATCCCATTCTAAAACCCATTTCCAAATGGTCCCGATTAGGAATTGTTCCCTGCTTCTCCCTCCCCATCCTTAGGTGAGCACAAGCAACTCACCTGCTAAATAAACCGTAGGGGAAATGTTTCAACACTGACTGGGAAAGCTTGGGAACAGTGGGGAAATTGCAGAGCAGAAGAGCTGGTTGGGATGGACTCCAGGGAAGGTGGAGAAGCTGAGCCAGGCAGAAACCCTCTTGCAGGGACGGGATACTCTGGCTCGGGGCCACCACACAGGGATACTCACAAACCCTTCAGGAGAGAAGCTTAGATTGTTCCTGAGGGATGCCATTCTCCCAGCAGAGAGGAGGGAATCAGGAGGGACACAGCCCTGGGAGGAAACTGGTCTGTGGGGACCCTGAGCAGCACATCACATCTCTTTGCAGCCACTGTGCAGGCAGATTTCTTAGCAAAACACATATTTAGTCTCAAAATGCATATTTACGCTAAGGCAGGAGCATTTGCGACACTGCAGGCAGCAGGCACCTCTCTGCCTTCTGCCTGGAACTCAGGAATGGCGTTTGGTTGGATTTTTAATGCTGATCGAGGGTGATGCTGCCTGGGGTCTCCTCCCTGTGTTTCCAGCTCCTTCATCCCAAAAAAGGGCAGTGCCTGGGCTGCAGCACGGGAATGGGAGCCGAGGGATGTCGCTGAAGCCGGAGGCGAAGATGCCGAGCGGGCAGGTAGCACTTGGCCACCAAATCGCCCGGTGAGGTCTGTAGTGGCCAAGGGATGACCAGGAGCAGCAACAACGGCCCGAGGCAAAGCCACCGGGACGAGGCAGGGATGTTATTAGCTGGTGCACGGAGCGGGAATGCAGCTCGTTAACCTGTGCTGTGCCGCAGGACCGCGTGGAACAGCCGTGCTCCTCAATTCCAGCGCCCGGCACCGCAGTCGGCACCGCCGCAGGAGTCGGGAGGAGGTGCCGTGACAGCCCCCGAGATGCCTGTGCAGGAACGGGGGGATTTCTGCATCCCCCCTTCAAACGGAGGTCCCCTCCACTGCCTCTCTGATTGGAAGGGCTCTGAAATTCCTTGGAGATTCCAGGAAAGGGTAAGAAGACCAATGCGGGGTGACATATTCACAGCCTCTCATCCTCGGTTTTCACAGAGGTGAACGCAAATCCTCCCTGTGGAGGAGGGGCGAAAGCGGGGCAGCTCCACGAGACCACAAAGGCAGCACCCAGCGGGTGCCCCAAACCTGTCCCCATCCCGGTCCAAGGATTTGCCACCACCTTGATACACAGGTGGGCCTTAGTGACCTGATTTCCCTGTCTCTTTTTTTAAGAAGCCTCTGACTGCCATGAACTGTTCCTTGTTATGTGACCTTTTGATTTAATTACCAAAATTCACACAAACACACAACCTCTGGCATGAGGAAGTATATTCTCGGATTAGTTTTCACTTCCATTAAAAAAGATTTAGAGGAAGAAAAAATTTTGGATAATGTGGATAAAACTATGTTACTGCTAAATTTTGCCCTTCCCCGGTTTGGCATTTCTTTTTCACCATTGCACATACCCATCACTTCTTTAAACATGCAGAAAACCATTGATCTTCTTGATTATTATAAAATCACAAAGAGGTAAATACGTTAAAATTAAAACCTGCCCTCTGTGTCCTCCCAGGCTGATTCCCTTTTCCCAACATATCATTTCAGTTTCCAGTGGGAAGAACAGTCACCTAGACCTCTGCCACCCACCACACACAGTGGTGGGGAAACCATCCAAAATCCTCCACAAACTTTCTATTGTCAGAGACTCTCGTGAGCAAATCCCGGCGAAGGCAGTCGGACATGTCATTAGGAGAGCAACCCAAGCAGAAAGGCCCCATATGACCTCTCCGGTGCCGAGTGCCTTTAATAAGCAGGACTTACACGGCTTGCAAAGAGCCTGGAGATCAAGGAGCATCCCTTGGGAGCAGTCACTTCCCTGCACCCAGCGGGTTCACACATCCCCTGGCCGGGTACTGGCTCCTGCTCGCGGCCGAGCCCGGTGTGGCACTGGGCTTCCCTGGCACTATCGGATGCCGGGGATTTATTTGGGAGAGTGCGAAACTGGCAGGAGAAGGCAGATTTTAACAGGGGGAATGTTTTCCCCTCCGGGTCCTCGGTGGGTTTTGTTCCCTGCCCAGACCCGCAGTGAGACCCTGTCCTGCGTCCAGCACCTTCCACCCTCTGCCCACCCCATCCCTCCCCGAAACAGATTGAAATGTCAGGACTTACAGCTCGGCCCCGTTCCCCGTCCCGGCCGGGTCCCTGCTCAGGGCCGGGAGGCTGTGGGGAGGCTGTGGGAGCGGGGCGAGGGCTGTCCCTCCGTCTTGGACCCAAACCCTGCCGAGGCGGGGGGCAGGTGATGTCCGAAGCCGCTCCTGAACATTTACAGGGTTGTTTGCAGGAAACATCAAACTCGGCAACAGAAGCGCCAACCCAGGAGTCATCCCCCCCCTCGCCGTCCCTCCCCACCCTCTTGCTTGGTCTCATTTGTACCGATTTGCCCCGCAGGCTTCGCGCTGATTTGCCATGTCCCTGGCAGGGCTTCGACCGGGGAGGGGGAGCGGGAGCCAGACGGGGAAAGGATCGGGGGGAGCAGCCATGGGGAGGGTGGTGGGGACCAACAGGAGCCTGGCTTGCCAAAAGCAGTTCAGACCTAGAAAAAGCTTTAATGTGCACAGACGGAGCAGGCTGGGAGCAAAACCAGCTGGGCTGGAAGAGAACGTGCTCGGCAAGAGGCTGGTTTGGGGCTGGGTGCGTGCGTGGCTCCGGGCTGGCTCCCTGCTCCAGCCCTCTGCCCCCGAGGGGGAGGCAGAGGAGGGAGGGGAAGGTTAGACTTGAAAATTCCCCTTCCAACATCAACTTTTCCTATCGACAAGTGATGGGCAGGATGCCAGCTTGGTTTTCTCCTGCATTAATGATTTACCTGCTCCAGCCACCACCCTTGCCCTGACAGTTCCTGCACCACATCTCCAGCTCAAGATCCCTCTTTGCACCACGAGATGGGTCCCCTCCAGCTGGGACCGTCCCACCATCATCCCCATTCTGTTCCCACTCTGGAGCTGGTACCATCATCCCGATGCCATGCCCAGCCTGGAGCTTGTGCTGCGGAATCCCCCTGTGGGGCTGAACACCATCACCCATGGAAAGAGACCCCCCTTCTCCCCTTACAGGTCCTTTTCTCCAAGAAGCGAGACCCACACCATCCAGTCCGGGTGCCTGGCACCCACAATTGTGCTGGCTCTGGCTGAAAGGACCGAGGGGAGCTGTATCCTGAGAATCTTCTCTCAAGATGCTGGACCAGCCCAGACATCTGCATCGTGCTGACCCTGCCTGGCGTTGTTTAATGTAATTCCTTAAAATCGCACTCTCCCAAAACCTCCTGATGCTCCTGCCCAGCTCACTTCTTTGGGACCAAGAGAAGGGACCCTGGTCACCCCTCGCAGTTGAGCCGCCAGCTCTCTGTTACTTGTCCGTGTCTGTGGTTTATTACTTTACGTGGCTCTGGTGCCAGTGCTGAAGCGCCGGATCCAGCACTGGGCTCGGCAGTGCGGGGACCCCCTTGGCTCTGCAGCCCACTCGCCACGGGGGGGCCCTGGCTCTGCTCCTGTCCCCGAGCCGTGGCAGGGCCCGGTAATGCCCGGGCACTCCGCAGGCAGCCGGCCCCAATCTGCCGTGGCGCAGGGCCACCTGTGCTGGCTGCCCACGCCATCTGCGAGGGGGGGGCCGGGGGAGCCGCCTGCTGTCCCCCCCTCCAACCCGGGTCAGCGAGCAGGGGGACAAGCGGGGTGGGGAGAGCACGGCTGCCTCACTCCATCCGAGTGGATGCCACCGCATTCCAGAGGGGATGGGGCAGCCCCCACGCAGGTTTCTCCTGGGGTCTGCTGCCGTGGGGCTTGGGGGAACATTTCTGAGCCCTTCAGTGGGGATAGTCTGAACTCCGGTCCCTCCAGATGGCTGCAGCATCCCACTCGCTGCTGCCTCTGGGTGTCCCCTGGTGCACGGGGGCACAGAGATCCTCACCGAGGTGGGTCTTTGGGGGGGTCTTGGACTCGGACGCCCCTGCTCTGTGCACATGGCTGAGCATGGGAGGTCTCATCCTCTCCTGTCCTGTCCCAAGGGGAGCAGACTAAAGCACCTCCGGGAACCTGTTAGCACAGAGGTGGCTCTCTCTGTCCTCCTGCTTGTGCCCGTGGCAATTGCCATCCCCTCCTCCCTCCCTGCTCAACCCCGGGAGCATCCTGAGAGCTGCCGGACCCCCCGCGTGTGTGGAACCGCACACCCGCCGCATCCAGACATGGGCAGGTTCGTTCCAAGAATCCCCCGGGACGCCGCGGCTCTGCCTGTTCTGATCGCAGGGGACGTCGTCCTTTGATGAGCCGATAATGAAGCCTGCCCTGCGCCTTCCTACAGGTAGCGGAAAGTTTTATTCGTCACCGGCTGCTGGAAAGGTCACGGCGTCCTCCTCCCCCTTCTATTTCTGGCCCGTGCCCTTTCGCCGGCGGAGCGGGGAGCGCTCCCGTCCGCTGGACCCCGGACACGCCGCCTCGGTGCGGCCCCGGCGCCTCGGGCCGGGGGCGGTGGGAGGGCTGCGGGGCGATGCTCTGTGCCTGCCCGCACTCTGCCCACGCCGCTCGGACTCCTGGGGGACCGGAGAAACTGCTACGGGGCGCTGGGAGCCATCAGCTTCACAGGGAAATAATGGGGATTTGGGAATGCTGCTAGAATCTCCTTGCTGCAAAACCCGCAGGAGATGGCTCTGGCTCCGGGTGTCACGGGCACAAACGTGTTCCCGAGGTAACGGGGCTGGAGCAGAGCCTAGAGGGGTGCCAGGGATGCAGGGCGGAGGCATCCCGGGAGGTGCTGAGCCCTCACCTGGGACCGGTCCTTCAGCACACGCACCCACAGGCTGGGAGCTGCCCGGTGATCTCGGCACGCCTGCACAGGCTGGGCTGGCGCCAGTGATGGAAGGGAGAGTCGCAGGGTACTGGACAACAGGGGCCTTGGGATGCTGCGCGGTCTTAGTGGTGCCACCCAAAAATGGGGAGCAAAAAGGGAACACCCCTCAAAGACAACAGGAGACAGGAAAAGGGGATTTACCCTGAAAACTGACCTTTGCCCAAATCCTGCAGTTTTTCTCCTTGTTCTGGGAAACAGCCAAACCTTCATCTGAGCCTTCGTAGGGGCCAGGCAGGACTAGCCCAGGGATCCACTGGCCTTCCCAGCTGCTGTGGCCTGGGATCACCCTGGACCCGGCTCTGCATGCGTGCGTTGTCTTGCAGCCATATGAGGAGCCCTGGAGACCATTTACACTCCTGGGAGGGACCCCCATTGCTTCCCACCGCATCCAGCATATCCTGGGAGGGCTGTGAGCCCAGGAAAAGCTGCAGAGGAGCCCAGCTCCCGTTTACAGCCTCCCCAGTTTGCCCAGATAGAGTTGCACCATTAGACCTCTCACTGCATGGAGCCTTTTCAAGCTTTGGGCCAACCTGAAGAGGGTTAAGAAAAGCCCCGGGGACCTTTTTCATCCCTCTTTGTTCGTGGAGCAAAGATATTCCCAGCCCTGAATATATAGATTGGCCCTTAAACTACAACAATCTCTGGGGAGAAGAGAAACAAAAGTAGATTTTGGTTGCGGTTTGTTGTATTTTGTGGGTTTCTTCTGTTTCTTTTCCTGCACAGACAGCCTTTGCCCAGGAGGGGTTAGCATGAAAAATGCATGTGGGGATTGGGGGAGCGAGGAGAGGGGGAGGAAGAAGCTATCGATCAAGTATCTCTGAAAGCCACACAGCTGTGCCAGCCCTGCTGCCTCTGCCAGCCCTGCCCCGTGCTGCCGGTGCTGGGCTCGGTGCCTGCCCCAGCTTTGGGATGGGGTGGCTGATGTCCAGGAAACCACCCTGGATCCCAGAGCCCGTGACGCAGAGCGATCGGATGCCTCTGCAATCCCTGCCCTGTCTGTGGCTCCCTCCATCCAGGCTTGCACTTGCTCCTTACAGCATGTCAGAAATGGGGTCGGTCCTTTTTTTGCCCCAGATCCAAAGGATGCTCCTCCCAAGCTCTGCAGAACCATAAGGAGGATCTATGAAACACGAACAGCTATGCACACTCTGCTCCTCAAACCACTCGCCAGCCCCACATCTCTGAAAAGAAATAATGATAATTGCAAATAATAATGATCCCAAGTCTGACGCACAGACACAGCCCGAGTACCAGGGTGGGTGACCAAGAGCAAGGTGGGCAACCAAATGCTAAGGTGAGCAACCCAACCCACCTCCCAGATCAGAAAAAGCAAGCTGAGGCATCTCCAGGTCAAACAAGAACTGGGGCTGTAAGGAGAGCAGGACCACGGGTCCTGGTCTCAGTTCTGAAGCTGTGCTTGGTCTGGTCCCGGCAGGGCTAATGGTCTCATACAGGTGGTGTCCCCACACTGTGTGGGGGCTGGAGATGTCACCAGGAAACCCTGGAGCAGGATATGACACTACAGGGGTAAAACTTTCTCCAGATGGTGCTCATCGAGAGTGGGAACATCAAGGGGTGGTGCTGGAGTGGATGTTCATGCTATTGATGTCCTCTCCACCAAAACCAGCACTGCTGGCCAAAACTAGTCGGTCGGGGGTCTGGGAGAATAGGATGGGCTGATTTAAGGCTTCAGCTTGGCTGAAAGTGCCCTAAAATTTGTCCCAAATTCGAAATTTGGGAAGGATGGGAGAGGAGAAATCGTTCAGAAATAAAACAAGGGGACACAGGGATGATCTGATCCCATGAGGGGGAAAAAAATGTCTGACGTTTTTGCTTCTCCCTCTGGCTGGGCATAAATGAACAGCATTGGGAGCCTCCTGCTTTAGCAGTGGCACTGGGATGGGGGCACCTGGAGGGACATTTTTGGCCACACCTTTGCCTGATTTAGCTGAGATTTTGTTTGGTTCCTGCATCGAATACACCTGCAGGGAACAGCTCCGTGCTCTGCTCACAGCTGGGATTTTGGGGGCTGAGCACAACCAAGTGGGCTTAAAAAAGCTGGACAGGGGTTGCACTGTCCTCATTTCAGTGGCACAAATCCGAGAGCATTTGCCACCAGGAGCGGTTTTCAGAAGTCCATCAGCCATCGCCTTCCTGGAGCTGAGGGGTGAAGTGTCCCCTCCTCTGGTCCCCTGTGGTCCCAGCCAAGGGCAGGGGACTCCCGGAGCCCCTACCAGCTCTTCCTGCGCTGCCTGATCCCAGCGATGGTCAGCTGTGAGAGCCATCAGATTTCTCCCTCACGCAGGAAGAGCTCATGGCAGCAGGGGCAGTTTGGTCCAAATCACCGAGTGCATGGCAGGACGTCTGGCACAGACCCTCGACTCCTGCCAACCCCCCCAGCACATCCCTGGCCCTGTGTGTCACGGGGGCACACACGAGGGCCCTGAGGACGGGCAGCTCCAGCCGTGCCCGGAGCCTCGGTGCCCACAGACAGGGTGCAGGTGCTGCCAGGGTGACCCCCCCATCCCACTCCTGTGGTGGGGACAGAGCCATCCCCCTGCCCTCACCACCCCAGAGAGCTGGCTCTGCTCGCAGAGGTGCCTCTGCCTTCATGTTGCAGATTCTCTGAGTCCCCTCATCTAAATACAATCTTAATTCCTGGATTCTGTCGCTCCCCTGGGCTGACCCCTTTGTACGTGAACGGCGGCACCGCGGCAAACGCTGCCCCTGCACGGGGCTGACGGGCCGGACTGGGTAAGGGGAAGGGCACAGATGGGGAAACTGAGGCACAGAGCAAGGGAACATCCTCAGCCTGGCCTCCCCCTTGGACACACAGAGCAGTTTTATCATCTCTGCACTCCCTGGTGGTGTATAAGCCAAAATACCCCGAAACATTCATTTGCATGATTTTGTTTCTCTTTATCCTGATTGTATCCTGATTGTTATCCTGATTTTGTTTCTCTTTATCCCAGCCCTTTTGCCTGGGACAGACAGGTCTTGCTCAAGAATCTGGATGTTCATGGAGATGCCCCAGCCCCAAACACAGCCAGGAATCTTCAGTCCCCACATCCCCTTCAGGCTAACCCCAAAGAAAACAACCCCCACCGTTCTATAAGCTCGGCGAGGCCCCGCGGAGCTCGGAGCTCTTGCTGGGGTGGTTTTCCATTCAGCAGGACACAAACTCTCTCCAGCACAAAGCCTGGTCCCTCCCGGTGGGGCCGGATATGAGATGTAGGGGCACCGCAGCAGGGGGGTTGTACAGACCCCCCCCGATCCCCCCCACACACACAGACCCTCACCCGCACACTTTGGTTTGCTTTTCCCACCCCGCTGCCTCCAGCCCGCGCCCCCCTTCAGTCTCGGCTGGGAACAGTTTCCCTTGTAAAGGGAATTCCAGCACGAGAAGGCGAAGGCAGCTGGGCAGGCTCTGGAGGCAGCGAATGGGACGTGCAAAAGTGCTTTTTAAAGTTGTTTGATTATTCTTTTTGCCGGTTTGTCAAAGGCAAAGGGGGCCCCAACGCGGCCGGGTGAGATGGGACGGTGATGGGAGGGAGATGCTGGAGAACAGCCGGGCAGGAGCCGCGACCTTCCCGCAGCCCGGGCAACCCTCGACAGCAATTAGTGAGAGTGAAGGAACGTCGGCTGACCCAGGACGCTCTCCCACTCACGGCATCGCTGTCTGCAGGGACAGGGGCTGGGGCTGGGCTCTCCCAGGTTCCATCTCCCACTCTCTTCACGACCGTCCTGAACTCCGCTGGCACCAAAAAGGCTGAAAAAATCCCCACTAATAACAGCAATAACTGCCCCATCCCTCCTGCCTGCACAGCAGCTGGGCACAGAGCGGGTCCCTCGCACCTTCCCCCTCCCTGGAACACCCTCCTGGGGGAGGAGACGAGGACTTACCTGCACGCAGGACTCCTCTTCCCTCGCTGCGGCTCCGCTCTGCCTGATGTTCACTCTGTGGAAGTGGGAAGCGTTTTAGATCATGCAGTAGGTTATATATTGTCTGCAAGTCTGGCCCTAGGGCGTCCATCAGTTGGTCTTGCTTTGCTCCTGCCCCTATATGGAAGATGCATCACATGCTCCGCGGCTCCCAGCTATCAGCCTGGCGAAAGAGGAAAAGGAGAAGGAGAGGAGAAAAGGGGAAGAAAAAAAATTGAAAGGATCTTCATCACCATGAAAGAGGCAGAGAGAATTTCTCAGTGGAAAACCCACCAGCCAGAAATCCCTGCCTGACCCGAACTTTGCCCATTCTCCTTTTGTTTTCCCTGGCTCCCAGTGCCCCCTTTCATCTGTTTTTCAAGGCTGGTGAGATGTGAAGGCGCTTTCACCTTGATCCAGCTCCTGCCTCACCTCTGAGCAGGTGAAGGGCTGAAGCTTCTCTGCCAAATGCTGCCAACCCTCTGCAGCTCTCCGGCACAGAACAGTTCTCTCTCCCCGGCAATGTCCCTGGTGCTGCCAGGCAGAGCAGGGGTGGGGTGCTCCCAGGGCTTTCCAACCATCCTCCCCCAAACACACCCAGAGACCAGGTCCTGGGCCACCAGGGCCACCACACAAGTGAAAAGCTGCTAAGGTGGCATCTCCTGGAGTGGGGGATTGGCCAGGAAAAGCTCCATGTGGTGCTTGGGATGGGGGCTGCCCCCTTCACCCATCTAAGGGAAAGGGGATGGTGGTGAGCTGCCGGCACAGAGTCAGGCATGTGTGAGTGTCCCGGCCACCACTGCAGTGGGGACAGCAAGGACAGGCAGGATGCTGCTGCACCTCCTCTCCTGCCAGATGTCCTGATGGTTTCAAGATGTTTCTCCAACCGAAGTTGGAGTTTCCTCCGTTTTCCCCACCTTGACCTCCCCACCAGCCGGGGTGCACAGCCAGTTGTGCAGAGCAGGGGGAGCAGAAATCCCTGTTCCACCACTTTCTCCACCAAATATTACCTGGTGGCTTCTCAGCCCTTGTTACCACTGCCACCATCCCACCATCTCCCCACAGCAAAGTGCTGGTCCTGCTTCTCCACTCACCTTCTGATCTCTCGGCTGGGAGCCAAGCAGGGCTTGTCGTTCTCCTGTTTTAGGTAGGACATTCCTGGCTGGAGCTCCTCTGGGAAAGCCTTGGCCTCCCTACCAGGCAAGCCTGTCCTCAGAAAGGGGGCACAAGGTAATGACCTCCCTCCCAAACCAGAGTCTTCCTCAGAGCCTGATGTCTTCTGGTGGCTTTGGTCACATGCAGCACTTTCTTTGTCCGTAATGGTGGGTTCCTGTTTTAATTATGAATGCAGGGTTTTCTTTTACTAATGTTTTCATTTGCCTTTTGTTAAGGTTCAAAACCAAAGAATTTTTCATTAAAAATTTTGTTTGTTCCCTTCCTGAACATCCCAGCCCTGGCTGGACTGACAGTGTGTTGCCAAGGTCTCAGACCCTGCCTGCAAACCTGCATCTTCTTCTGACCTGTATTTCTACCTCCTTCAAAAATATTTGGAAAAAAATAGCCTTGTGCTACACAATTGAAACAGTTCTGGAACCTTTGTGTATGTTCACAGCTGAACATGGGTGAGGGATCCTTCATTTCCAGCTGGCACAAACAGAAGGAACTTGACTTTGAGGTGGCATCTGATAGGACCATCTAAATACATGGCATCTGCATCTGAGCCCTGTGAGGTTGTGAGCAAAGATTTGCTTATAACCCCTTAGGAGCTGAAGGGCCAAAGGACAGGCTGGTGACTGGTCAGCCTGCACTGTGGGGTCTGTCTGGGCAGAGGGCACCTAGAACCATAGAGTGACAGAATCACAGAATATCCTGAGTGGGAAGGGACTCACAAAGATCATCCAGTCCAACCCCTGGCCCTGCACAGACACCCCAACAATCCCACCCTCTGTCCCAGAGCATCATCCAAACCCTCCTGGAGCTCTGGCAGCCTTGGGGCTGTGCCCACTGCCCTGGGGAGCCTGGTCAGTGCCCACCA
>JAWWEE010000030.1:1183165-1200261 GCA_035221455.1 Xenops minutus
TGGAGCTCTGGCAGCCTTGGGGCTGTGCCCACTGCCCTGGGGAGCCTGGTCAGTGCCCACCACCCTCTGGGGGAAGAGCCTTTCCCTGAGATCTTGTCTGACCCTGACCTGACACAACTCCAGCCATTCCCTGGGTGCTGTCCCTGGTCAGAGAGAGCAGAGATTGGAGCTGTTCCTCAGGAGGAAGCTGCAAACCCCGATGAGTTCTGACCTCAGTCTCCTCTTTTCTAGGCTGAAAAACCAAGTGACCTTGACCACTCCCCTGTGGACTTTCTGCCATACTCTTGTCCCTCCTTTGGGCACTCTAACAGTTTTAAATCTTATACTGTGGTGCCCAAAGCTGCACCCAGCGCTGTAGCGGGGATTGTGGATTCTGCCTGGTGCATCAGAGCTGGGCTGAGCTGAGGTTTCCTACCCTGGAGCTCACATATCTATCCTGCTAAAGCTCAGCCTCACCAGTCCTCATCACTCTGAGGGTCTCCAAGGGAAAGTCCTGGAAAGTGCCTGGTCTGACCATGCTTTGTCCAGATGGATCAGGATTTGCTCAGAGTGCCATGTTCTCACAACATAATTACTTCTGATGTCCCTGCGTTTTCTGGAGCCTTGTGATGCTGCTGTAGGGAGGCCATGGCAATGCCAGGATGTCTGGTCTTCTCAGTTCAAATAGCTGTGCCAAGGTCAAGGATGCTGCCCTGGGCCACCCAACTCCAGGAACATGCTGTCTTATGTCAGAGCAGAAACCTCCTGAGACTATGCAAGAGCCCAGAGTTTCTTCTCTCCAGCTGAGGGGCACAGTCACCACTTTAGTCCATTTCTCACAGCCACTGCTGGGAGCTTCTGACCTGGGCAGTCCCATCTGCTTAGAGGTGTCCTGATGGAAAAGTGCAGGTTCCAGTGACAGAGTAGATCTTTCTTTTCCCTTCTGGGGTGCTCTCATCAAAAGAAAATGGCACTGCTCCTTTCTCTTTAGTTTCAGCTGCAGTTGGATCCATTTCAGCCTCTTCCTAAGGTTTTCAGTGACTTTCAGCAACCTTGACCTGCAGTTCTGGTGGTGAAGTTTCTTGCTGGATCCATACTTACATTAATATTTTGTCACATATGGAGATGCCTTCTCAGCTTTGGTGCAGGGGAAGTGCCCCATGTCCCCTTGCCAGAATCCCTGTCCCACCTGGGTACCTTCCTCTCACACTGATGCCACCTTGGCATGACCTCCCAACCAGGCTGGAAGTGTCTGGGATAACAGAACTGCATTCAGCCAGGAAGCTCAAAGGCAAGGCACTTGCAGCTCAAATCCTGGTGGGAGACACCATTCCTGTTGCTGAAGGACCCAGGAAAGCTGAGTCCAGGCACAAATCACACCTTCTCTGTGTCTTGCTGAGCAGGGTCCTGCTCAACAGGCTCAGCCTGTTCCAAGGGGTTGGGAACAGGAATCAAGGGGTCAAAGCAACCAGGACAACTGATGTCCTTGAATTCTGTATATCTTCTTGTACATTTAAATGGCTCATAAAGGCTTTGGAAGTGGATGGATGAGCAGATCTTACACAGGCACTGCTGAGGTGGGAACTCCACCAAGAATTACTAAACACAGAGAAATCCTGCCTGGCTCCTGAAGTCCCTCAGCGATGACTGGTTGAAAGCCTGGAGATTATCCAGGAGGAGTCTCATGTAAGTTTGTTCCGCCTGTGTCCTCTCCCCTGGCTTTCCACTGTTGAGCACCACGCAGAGACCTTACTAGAAGGACTTTTTTCATGACCTTGTGCAGCCACCAGGTTCTTGTGTCCTGTGAGGCAGGACTCAGACATGAAGAAGGTGGGGAAATCTCAGGTCATTCTAGAGGGACCCAGATGATATTCTCTAGATCTAGTTCAAACTTTTCCCTTTTGAGAAGACCTATTCCATTGACCACAACCTTCCACAAGTCAGATGGATAATTAAGAGCTGTCCATATTTGTTTTCTGAAAGGCAATTTTTTTGCCTGAAGACCAAAGGAAGGACCAGTTTCCATTCCCCTGGAGTCTGTAATCTGGAGGATTTTGTTCTTTAGCCTAGAGCTAAAGACTGTTTCCTCTGTTCTGCTTTGTCTGTCC
The DNA here is from genome assembly GCA_035221455.1 of Xenops minutus. Lineage (NCBI taxonomy): Eukaryota > Metazoa > Chordata > Aves > Passeriformes > Furnariidae > Xenops > Xenops minutus. Next base: position 1,185,253 of record JAWWEE010000030.1, read on the forward strand.
ATCTGAGAGTCCCACCAAAGGGTTTTGCTAAAGGTCTCAGAGTTGAATACTCAGGTGCCTACTTTTCAATTCTTAGGACATGTATGGGTGGTTGGGACCTGAAATTATGAACCTAAGCCTAGTTAAGGGTGCAGAGCTTTGTTCTCCAAGGAGCCAACCTTCCCTAAGTCAGCCCTACCTCTACAGCCGGCCTCAGGCTGGGGAGAGGAACCTCCCTAGGAGCTGTCAGGGCATCCTGCCCCATGTCCTGTGCAGTGCTGGGGTGGGAGGGTGGGGGGAAACCCCTGCCAAGATTTCCATATTGCTGTGTGGGTCATAGTGATGGAGACCAGCATAGGGGATGGAGACCAGAATGAGAGATGGAGACCAGCATGGGGGATGGAGACCAGAATGAGGGATGGAAACCAGAATGGGGGATGGAGACCTGAATGGGGGATGGAGACCAGAATGGGGGATGGAGGCCACCACCAGTGAAGGAGGAGACAGAGAGGCCTGAAGGGGCTGTGACTGCAAAGTCTATCAGCTTTTGCTGTGACAGAGGAACTCAAGAGGCTGGAGGCAGCTGCTCCACCGGAATGAAGCTGGAGCTCATATCCCTCCCTCCTGCAATTAAAAAGGCAGAAAAGGGGAAAAGAGCAGCTTTGCTGGTGACCTTTCCCTCTTGCAAATCTGCACCCGCCTCACTTGATACACCAGCATCAGGAGCAAACAGCCGGGCTGGGACCTGGCAGACCAGTAGTGGCACAGAACTACCCAAGGAGGTTGGCCGTGCCTCTGTGTGTGTGCACCAGAGTGGCTGCTTTCTTCCAGCCTGCAGGCTGCTTCGGGGAGGGGGAGTGGGAAGGGTTCGCTTGCCAGCTTCTCCTGAGGTCCACTGAGAGGTGTCTGTAGGGCTCATCTCGAAGAATGTCAGAGTGCATGTGCTCCGCGAGACGGCCTTTCAGAAGGCATCAGTCCTGCTGTCACGCAGTGGACCACAAATCGGGAGTGACAGCTGTCTCCGTGTGCACCATCCATCTGTGGCAAATGTGTCAGCTAGCTGAACACTCCCGAGGAAACTGCTACAGAGCCGGGAGAGGAGGAGGAGGAGGCAGAAAGGGGGAGTGAGAGTGAGAGAGAGGGGGGAAAAACAGCAGCAACAGGGGCAAAGACCAGCAACACGTTAACTCGACAAAGCCAAGGGTCCTAAATGGCCTTGGAAGAGGGAACGAGGGGCTGTTGTGTGGTGGCACCTCCACAGCTCTGTGGAGATGCCCACTAAACAACAGCCCTTTGGCCTCCCAAGCCAAGAACCTCAAAGCTTTCCATAAACGTTAATGATGCCATAAAGGTGGTGTTACCAGCAATGGCACTGCAGTGGCAGGGGGAGGAGAGATGGGCTTGTCCAAGACCAGGGCTGGAGGTGCAGCAGGCCTGGGAAGGGGGAGCAGCAGTCCCAACACCACCCCAGCTGCTCAGGGCCAAGGAACGGGTCAGGCCCTGAGGACACGGTGGGACAACGTAGCTGTTCCCTCTTCTCTGATGGACATCATCTGCCCCCTCTCTCCTTTCTCCTCTTTTCCTTTCTGTCACACTGAATCCTTCATCCTGGGTGAATTTGATGCTGATGGGACATCACAGTCATGGGAGCTGCTGTTGTTTTACCATTCTTCTGAAAGAGGTATTGTGTGGTTAACAGAGAGAAGTCACCACTTCCCTTGACTTCTTCCACTCATCCCATTCAATTGTGTTTGATGAGGCGATTTCTTGGGTTGGAAAAAACTTGGTACTTACGGACCACTCACTCCCATTTTAGATGATGCCAAGAAAGTTCACTCTCCTCACCTGGCCTGCATTTTGAAGCTTTTGCAATAATATCTATTGAGATCTTCTACCACAAATTTACCATAGGCATGAAACAACCTTGAGATTGTTGTACCTGCTTTGGGGAGCTACCTACTAAATTATGCATGAACTGAGGGCTTTCCAGTGGAAATCTGCCTGGAGTACTACCCATGTATTCCCATAAATCAAGGACCTGGAAGGTCCAGGCCACCAGCCAGAGCTATCCCAACGGAGACACACATCTCATCACCAGCTCAACCATGAGAATCAACAACAACCTGAGTCTTTCAGCAGTTGGAAGTCCAGTCTTCATTTTTGGACAAAACAATGTATAGGCACTTTCAGGGCATTTTGGAAGTGGGAGAGACTTTCTTTGTTCCGGTAGAGGCTGGAGGACAGAATTAGAAGGGACACAGGAGATCAGGCTTTGGGTCTCTACATTATGGTCTCAGCCATGGACTCCAAATTCCAGCTGGCAATGGTAACTGGGCTGTTTCTGCTCATGGGTGGGACCACAGGAACAACTGAATTTTCAGCCTTGAGTTTTCCAGCAGGACACACACCCTACAGAGACGAAACTTGGCCAACACCAGTGTAAGGGTTGTGTAATGATAAAAATACCAGTTTCCCACCCCAGGTCCCAGACTTGGGACAGACATCTCCTCAAACCTCGGGGCACTTCCTGGCTCTGTCACAATGACTATGAAGCACTTTATCCCTTCTCCAGTATAGAATAGGATGGGATGGGATGGGATGAGATGGGGTGGGATAGTTGAGTTGGAAGAGACTAACAATGACCATCTAGTTCAACTACAGTCCTTTCAAAGATTTAACATATGGAGCTGGGAATTACATCAAGACAAAGCTCTCTTTTCCTCTGAATTCACTGGAGTTTTCAGGAAAACTTTCTAACAAAGGAGGCATGAAATCCCTGGCACCAGTTAGGACAAGCTGGACATCTCCCTCACCCCTGCAGTGCTGCTGAGGAAGCCCCCAAAGCACAGGCAGTGACATTTCCATGTTGGCAGCCCCATGCAGGGGCTGAGGATGCTCGTGGGAGTGGAGCCAGCGGGGCAGGGAGGAGAGGATCCCACCAGCTGGGAAAAGGGAGCATTGTGATGAGGATCTCAACCATTTTTCACAGTCACATGAGATGCTAAAAACTCAATGCAACCAGAGTTAATTACAGTTTAAATTCCAGGATAAGCAACATATCACTCCTCCCATTGGACTGGAACAAATCCCTCTAGTAGTGCTTATTTATAAATCACTTAGCACAGAACCTGTAGCTATAATTTTGTCTGGGAGACAAGAACCTGACAACCAACAAAGCCAATGAAGGTGTTTCTGTAGGGAAAACATGGAAAAGACTTGCAGGTAATTCCCAGCCAGTTTCCATCCAGGGTCTTTGGAGGGAGAGTTGTACGCAAAGGTAAATCTGAAAGGTCAGTGACTGAGAAACCAAAAGCCACATTGGCCTGGCAGAGGTGAATCTCCACTTATGAACATGGGGACAAGGGCATTGAAAAAGTGAAACAGTTTATAGAAGGGTTAATTCTGTATTTCTTAGCCAGCTGAGGACACTTGGGAATCAGGGCAGATGAATTAAAGCAAGTTATGGAATAAAAATTATCCCAGAAATGTGGGATGGTGAGAGCAGAAGCAAATATAGTCCCAGCGTAAGCTGTCACGGGCAATAGAGAATGACGAATCAGGCTCTAAACAAGTGACTTTCTCCACATCATTAAAATTACAGCTTCTCTGATTGCCTTGCTGACATTTGGGTGCTGAGTCCTTCATTCCCAGCCCATGTTCATTTTGAACATATACAGAGATCACATGAGGGACAAAACACAGGAGAGCCAGGCTGGGTCGGATCAGTGGGATGCTCTCGCTCTTCAGGTGGCTCCCAAAGGTGCTTCAAAAAACAGATACACAGATCTCTGAGGGGCTTCCAAAAGAGCAGAGAGTGGGATCTTCATTTGGGTGTGGAAACCTGAGAAACAAAATGGAAGGAGGGCAGTGTAGCAGCATTCAAGGGGAAGGCAATTCCAGTAATTCAATAAAACAAGAACTTCTCTGATCATGGAATCATAGAATCACTGAGGTTGGAAAAGGCCTCCAAGACCATCAAAGCCAGCCAATGGAAGGTGTCTGGGACACCACAGTGAGCAAGGGTGACCTAAGCAGTGAACTAAGACAAAATGGAAAGCTGAAGTCTTGATTGTGTTTGTGGAAATCTGCTCTATCGTGTACGTGTATGAAATTTGCACCCCGAGGTATTTCATCATGAAATCTGGGCAACAGAACTACTGGAGAATGTGTGCTTGCCCAGCAAACAACAACAGTGTGGGTAAAGAAATGCTCAGTGACTCAGGGACAGGAACTGGCTTTGCTTTTCTGTTCAGGGGTTGGTCTCCAAACCCCTCCAGGAGTACAGGAACTGTGAGAGGCTCTGCACCTTCCCAATCCAGCTCACCTGGTGCATCAGCACTTGTGCCATATCTTCAAAAATATGAGATCTGAAGCATTTTACCTGTCTGATCTTCTGTTTCATTGTTGTTAAATGCTTTCACAGATGTCCTGGTTGCCACAGGTCTTTGGCTGGCAGCATTTCACGGGGACACATGACTTGCATATCAATAACACTCCCCTTGGCATGTCTTTTAACTGCTTGCTCTTCCTTTCTCCTCAAAACTCTCCTGTGACTGAGCCGTGGCCTATGTTTGGTGGCCTGGCCACTTTCTTGGCACCTCAGAGAGATTTAAGCAGACAGAGGGCAGGGTTAGATTAGTTATTTGGGAGACACTCCTGGCTGTGAGGGTGGGCAGGCCCTGGCACAGGTTGCCCAGAGAAGCTGTGGCTGTCCCAGCCCTGGAAGTGTCCAAGGCCAGGTTGGATGGGGCTTGGAGCAACCTGGGGTAGTGGAAGGGGGCAGAAGGAGATGGGCAGAACGTCTCAACCCAAACCATTCCATGACTCTCTGGAGCCACCAGGACTCTGGCTGCACACAGAGCTGATCCCACTCTCTGCCTGTTGGGATGCTCCCACACCTTCCATTGAGTCACAGCCTTCATGGGAGAGCTTCTCCCTCGGATCTTGTCACACTTGCTTTTGGGGAAGATGCTTTTCACTCTCCCAGTAAATACCCTGAGTTCTCTCAAAACTCATCTCAAAACTCACCTGCCTTCCTTCTCTGAGTGTATGGACCTCATAGCTTGACTTTCTAGTGAAGAACCAGGCTTGATCCTTCCTTGCAGAGAGGTGTCTGTGCTGGGGGACATCCCTGGTTGGATCCCAAAGACACACAACAGGGACCTATTCCGCATGCTCATTTCCAGCCCCTTCCAGGGGTCTCCTTGTCAGTCCCAAAGCCACAAGAGAAGCAAAATGAGGGCTTACATTGCTGCAACCCCTTCCATCCAATGCAGCCAGGAAGTTCTGTAACATTTGTCAGCTGTAGGCTCAGGTGAGTGCCCTTTGCTCCCTTCTTCTGCCCCAACCCCAATTTTTGTGGGGATGCCCAGAGTGTGCCAGATGCAGGATCTCCAGCCAAAACTCCAGCGCAGCAGATGGGATCGTGGCCAGCAGCAAGGCAGAAAGAGAGCTCTGAGCCCTCCCCCAGGCCCATCCTCCAGCTCACCTGGTGCCCCAGACAGCCTGGCCCGGGACGGCTCTGGCAGTGACAGCAGCAGAGCTGGCCCTGCATGGGCAGGCCCTGCCTGCAGGCACTGGTGTCAGCTCGATGCACCGGTCCTTCTGCGCTGCCTGATGGGGCCAGGCTGCCTTCACGAGCCATTAACACCACAGCACATACAGAGAGGCAGCAAAGGCTCTGAAGCCTCTCCTTTCATGCCTGGGAAAGTCCTCCCTGGGCTGGGGGTGCCGTGGCCTGCAGAGACAAGCCTGAGACTCTCACAGCTGAGAAATAAAACCAAAATTAAAAAATCAGAAGCAGAAAAATGACAAAAGGCCCTGCAAACTGCCTGGGATGGTTTTACCACCCAGGGAAGAGGAAATCAGGCTCAGAGGCCAGTGGAAGTCGTTATTAAGGGTGGGAAGAGCCACGGTGTGAGCAGCTGCTTTCCTGGGTTCACATCCCAATCTCTTCCCACCTCACTTTCACCCCACAGCCTCTGTCCCCTGGGACACACTTCATTCATCTCTCTCCTCCAGCTCTCAGTGGAACTTTCCCATCCCTGTCCTCTGTCATACCCTCTGCTCATGGCACCTGAGGCAGCACCTCCTGCAGCTGGTGCTGGTTGAGTGGCCATGCACATAGTGGCTGGCTTGGTGGTGGTTCTAGAAGATCCTGGTGACTTCACATGTCAACATTTCTTTGGAAAAATGGAGTGGCACTTTGGGTCTTTCTCTTGGACCAAGCCCAAGAAGCTTCACAAAATCTCTTTCTACGTTTCAGATTTTGACTCTGTTGTCTAATTCAGCTGAAATGGGACCAAACACTTTGGGAAGGTGAAAGTTGGGACAGGCAGGTTTATGGCAGCAAGCTAAAACCTGAGCACTTAAACTGAAGGAGGGCCCAGGCTAAGCAGGAGCAGTGGGCAGGGAACAGGGATGAACTGGCAGGAGCTGCTGGGTTGTTCATCAGACATCAGCACCTGGCAAAGTCAAGAGTTGCTGGAGTCATATAATGAGGAACTGGAGAGAAGTCCATGTCAATTGGCACAAACTGGCTTCATTCAGCTCCTCTGACATGTTTTTGGAGAGAATGAAGCTTGCCTTGTGACAGGGCAGCTCTGTGATCAGGTGCTTTGGAAGTGCCTGCTTTGGTACCATGCAACATATTGATTCAGAAAAGGGAGAGATAAAAATAAGCTGTTGCCCACTGAACAAGCCAAACCCTGGCTTGGGAACACCTCTCAGGCAGGGAGTCAGTTCTGGCAGGTTGTGTTTGGGTTGTCATTGTTATAATTTTCTTCAGGTCCACCTGGTTTTTAAACTGAACATGGAAATCTACTGAAAGAAAGCAGATTTGAGGTGACTGGGAGCCACAGTGAGGGAAGGTACTCCCTGGCACATGGTATAACTCCTGGGGATGGTCCTGAGCAGGGATAAGAGTTGGACTCAATGATCCTTGTGGGTTCCTTCCACCTCAGCACATTCTGTGATTCTGTGGGGAGAGCAGGTCTTGTTCTCCGAGTACTTCTGTGCCCGAGGTGGATAGCAAGGAAGGAGGCCCTGTGGGAGGGAAATGCTGAGGGAGGTCTGGGTGAGGCTCTGGAGGAGCCCACCTGAGCTGCTCCCAATGCTCAGTGGGGTCGATGGAGGCGCTGAGGTGTCTGCAGGGTGCTGGGAAGGGTCAAGGAGCAGAGGGAAGCACTGTTATCCTTCGCGGTGACCCACCCCAGGGGACAGCAACATGCAGCTCACTGAGCTCACCTCGGGTATTGGAGGCAGAGCTCTGTAACTTCAGAGCAGCAAACGTGCAGGGTAACAGCAAGAGTCACAGACTAGAGAGAATGGGAGGATGAGTAGCTCTTCCAAGCAGCCAGGGAAGAAAAAATAATCAAAAAAAGCACTTTGGCTAGAAGGTGCTTTACAAAGTATTTATGAGGTGTGCTCGTTAAAAATGGATAAGCTGTGCAGTGAGGCTGCAGAACTCCTGCAAGCGCCAGGGATGGGAAGCTCTGCTGCCCAAGGAAGGCCAGGAGGAAGAGCCTGTGCTTGGGGAAGCAGAATGCCCATCACTGCTCTGCAGCCCACCGTGGGCTACAGGACTGGCACTGCCCCCGTGGCGCTGGTTTCCTTGTGTTCCAGATCCCGATTGAAAGAGAAACCATCTCCTGTGTCCTTTCTGCAGGAGCTGGAGTAGCTCCTGACACCGGGCTCGTGTCCCACACATCTTGAGGGGCTGCTGCATCCAGAGTGAACCCACCACCAGCTCTGCAAAGCTGCTTGTTCCCTGCAGGGAAAAGGCGTAGGCTTGGATGCAAAGTGGAGGAGCAATGGGCACCCTCTGTCTTCAGCAGCAAAATGCTTCAGGCCAGGACTGGTCGTAGGTTGGAAGAGCGAGGAATAGCAAACAAAAGTTTCAAGGTGCTTGGATGGAGCTTTGGAGGTGGCTGAGGAAGAGGAGGGAAGCAGAGCTTTGCAGGGCACGGCTGACGGGGCAGAGACCCGTGTTGGGTCGGCACAGCGAGGGTGAGGCTGCCGTGCTGTGTGGAGCCCTGCCCGCCCCGGCTCTCCGGCAGCCGGGCAGACCCACCCCCGCCCTTCCCGGAGCAGCCCCGGCCCGGCGCTCCGCGGCTCCCGGCCGGGCGCGGGGCCGTCGGTGCGGGCGGCGCGACGCGATGCGATATAATGTGATGTGGACCAGCCGCTCCGTGCCGAGCAGCGCCCCGCGGGGGCCGCGCCCGTGGCAGCGCATCCGCACGGGCCGGTCCCCCCGCTCGCAGCCGTCGGGGGGTGAGAGAAAGAGCAGCGCTGTCAGCGCCCGTCAGAACCCCGGCGCTGACGGGCACGGGAGGGGGACGAGGGCTGAAGGGGATGGTCGGGGGTCCTCGTCACGCGTGGGGCCGGGGCAGGGTCCCTGAGGGCAGGGGACATGCCCCGGGTTTGTGTTTCCCCCAGCGGAGGCTCCTCCCGTGCTTGGATGAGTGGCGCTCATGGGAGGTGAGACAAGAGTGGCTTTGGGAGGAGGAGGAGGAGGAGGTGAGGCGAAGCCAGCAGGGTCTGCTCAGCCCCTCTGTGGCCATGGGGATGTCCATGACACCTTGCCTGGATGGATGCTTCCCTCTTCTTGCCAACCACAGGAACACGAACCCTGGCTCTCGTGGACAGCTGGGCTCCTTGGAAATCCGGCTGAAAACCCTGCCGGTGTCCTGCTATGCTGAGGCACAAACTCACCATTTCTCTTTGCTCCCCATTCAAACAACCTGCTTTGTCTGGGGCAAGTGCTCCAGAAGAGAAGATACTTCCAGCTGCAAAAGCCAAGCATGCCGATCAACAAATTCACTACAGGCATGGCTCAGCCTCCTAGCAACCCAAGCAGGGGAAAAAACTAAAAATGCCATCTCAGCGGGTGAGATCCTCCCTCCTGCCCTGAGCTCAGTGGCAGAGCTGTGACAGCGCGGGGGAGTGTGTTCCGATGGCCGCTGTGGCGTCTGGGGAGAGCAACAGATGGGAACAGCTCTCTGCAGCTGCGAGCTGGAGCTGGTTTGCTGCCACTGGAGCTGGGCTGGGATGCTCAGAGCATCCCTGCAGCATCCCAGCAAAGGCCACAGGAAAAAATGCCAACACATGGAGCTGGGAGGAAGTGATAGGCTGTGGGAGCACCCTGTAACTCTGCTGCAGTAACGTGGCCATTCCTGCTCCCCAGGGGAAAAGTCCTGTATTGGGGTGCTGCCTCTCATTTGTGCCTTGAAATGATCCCCAGAAAATGGCCTTTCCTGCTGGGACTTGTGTGGTGAGGAGGAAGAGCTTGGGAAGATGTTGAAACAACAGGAAAGAAGATCCACCTAACCCCCCTCAACTCTTGTTCATAAAAGAATCATAGAAGAGTTTGGCTTGAATGAAACCTTAAAGATCATCTGCTTCCAGTTAAAATCTGCTTACCCCTTCCAATTGCCTCTCCCAAGGGTCTTCTCACAACTTCACATGGGAAAAGTTCTCTGGTCAAAATTCCCAGGTCACACCCATGTCAGACAACCCCGCAAAAGGCTCCAAATCTTCTCTGAGGATTCTGGAATCTTTATTGTGTCTTTACTCAGGTAAACGTTCACCCAACACTGGCACTGGATAAAAGGTAGACTCCAAAAGGCGTCCCATGAATGTCACCTCAGTAAGAACAAGACAAACCGCACACTTGACTCCCTCTGCTTGCCTTCTTTAGCAAAATCCAGGGAAGCAAAAAGACCCTGCTCCAAGAGGTTTGAACTCTGCAGCCCCTGCCAGGAAAGCTCCACAGCCTGGAGACCCCAGCTCAGGACAGAAATGTCCACCTGTGTTTGAGTGAATCACTGTTGCTGTGGTCGTGGGATGGAATGTGAGTTCTAGTTGTGCCTGACCAAGCCTGGATAAAAATTATTTGTAGAGACCCTGCAGCCAAGCCATGAGCAGCCTGTGCAGTTTCACTTGGGACCACAATTTCCATGGAAATGTGGAATGTTGAGGCTTCTCCACACCTTTGTCTACCTGCTACATCTTTCCACAACTTAAAGGGTGAAACCTTGTTGAGCTGGCCCATGACAGCCCAGCCTGAAGAGGTGGGTTTGATGATCTGGAGCCCTGAGTGACACAGAGACCCTGACTCTCCTCCTCTGAAGTGCCTTCAGGCAAGCCAGAACCTTCAGTCATTAGAAGGGCTGCATTGAAACTAATTGCCCCAAAAGAGAAAAGCTCCACATCCCATCCCCAGACCCCCAGGCCTTCAGGATTTCTGTGGGCAGCACAGAATTAGTAAATGGCTATTTGTGTTGATTCCCCAGACCCTTGCCCATAGGACATTTCTGTTCTGTCATATAACGTAAACTCCAGGCTTTGGATGTTCAGAGAATCAGAAGGAACTGGAAGAAGGAGGGCAAAATGTAAAGTGGTCCCTTGGAGAGTTGCATCTCCCAAGAGCATCTCCAGGGACTTGGCACTCCCCAGCAGAGCTGAGACAACCACCCACTGCAGCACTGACCTTCCTCCTCTGAGCACATCCTTTTCCTCCCACTTGCTTATTGCCTGGGAAAAAACCCAACCGAAACTGAATTGTTTTTAAAATAATAAGTAATGGATGGACTTCATGGCCAAACAGGTCTGATCTTTGGTTTTCTTTGGTCTGCTCTGGCCACACAGGTCAGCCTGGCCCTGCGTGCCCAGCCCAGGATCACACCCAGCACTGGGTGCTGATCCCTCTTGCAGTGAGTGAACACCATGATCAGCTGGCCAGGGTCAGTCTCCTGTCAATTTAACAACATGAAATGAAATGGAATAAAATCAAAGTTCTTCAAGTGAATTTACCTAAATGAAATTAAATGAGAAGTCAAAATGTCATTAAATGAATTTAAATGAAATTAAATAAAATCAAATTTCTTAAAATTACATTAAATTTAGCAAAATGAAATGAAAGCAAATTTAATGAAAGGAAATTTAACATAAATAAAATCTCAAAATGTCATTTTATGTCACAAAATGAAGATTCATTTAGTGAAATAACATGAAATGCAATTTCACAAAATGAATTGAAATGAAATTAAATAAAATCAGATTTTTTGAAATGAAATTTCACAAAATTAAATGAACTGAAATCAAATTTCATGAAATGAAATAAAATTTCTTGAAATGTCATGAAATGAAATGAAATGAAATGAAATGAAATGAAATGAAATGAAATGAAATGAAATGAAATGAAACTCCTCGAGGGACTGATCCAGCTCCAGGGCCCCTCTGAGCTGTGTGGGTTGGGGAAGGATGTGCCAAGGGGTCCCTCTGTGATTTGGGTGTTGGTGGTGCCTTCACCAAGCAAGGTACAGTGGGGTGGCCCTGGCCAGCATGAGATCTCTGCTGGGATAGTGAGGACATGATGGGGAAAAGGCCCTACATGCTGTTTGCCCCTCTGCCACCCTTGTCTGCCTTCTTTACCTCCAGGTCACCCAATAGGGTGCAATCTGGGTGCTTCTGTTACTGGTTGGTGCTGAAACACAAATAATTCACACCAGTGATATGGGATGGACAGCCATCACTGGAACAGTTCTCGGCAGCAAATGCTGGGGCAGTGCTGGATACAGCCAGAACTCCACCCCCTCCTGCTTCTGGAATCATAGAATATCTCCAGTTGGAAGGGTCCCATGAGGATCCCCAAGTCCATCTTCCTGGTCCTTGCAGGGCCACCTCAGTCTAAACCATATGCCTGAGAGCGTCATCCAGACCTCTGAAATTGGGTGGAGTGAAAGCTGCCCTTGCTCTGAAGCTCTCTTGTCACCAGGTTCCTTTTTTCCAGCCAGGTCACCACTTCATCCACCACCACATCCACCATTACACCCAACACCCGCACAAAGGAGACCTGAGATGTGGAGCTCAAGTGATCAGTGAAGGACTAACGCAGAATCATGGAATCGTATGGGATTCAGGACCAGCTTCTCTTGACCATGAGATGCTGCTGGGGAAACCTTGCTAGAAAGGCTGAAAGCCCTCTCCAGACACCCCTCCTTGGCTTTGTTTCAGAACAATTCAGAACAAAATCTGGACACTTCCCCAGCATCTCCCCCTGTGACCAGAACCTGGCCAAAGGGACAGCCAAGCTTGGCAGGCCTGATGTGCTGCTGGTGTTTGCTCAGGTGGTGCAGCAATGGCAGAAGGCACGTTAATAACCTCTTTTTGTCTTTGATACGGTGTTGTCAGAGAAAAAGGAAAAATTGAGTAGACACACTCACCCTGCCAAGGACATCTCAGAAAATCACAGAATCGTTTAGTTTGGAAAAGTCCAACAGTTCCCCCAGCACTGCCAAGGCCACCATTAACCCATGTCCCTAGGTGCCACATCTACATGGCTTACAAATCCTTCCAGGGGTGGTGACTCCACCACTGCCCTGGGCAGCTGTGCCAATGCTTTGTGAAGAGCAGCTGCTGCCCTTGCACTGGTGTGTGTCCCTCCACACTGCAGAAGATGCAGCTCTGAGGGAGGTAGGAATGGGCTCAGGGATGCTGCAGGAGGGACTTTGTCTCAGAAGACAGGGGCAGAGGGTGGAGGACAGCAGGAGAAGATACTCAAACGACAGAAGGAAGGTCATGTCCACTCATGAACTGCTCTCCCGGGTCCAGCCTTTCACATGTGCATGTCAAACACATGCCTTCTGCTCTGGCTTCTGGTTCCTAAAGGCCAACAGGAAGGGGTTGCTAAGTTAGCATTCTCGGCAGCTGGTGAGTGGGACAGTTCTCCAGCCAAACGAGAGAGGTGCTGCTGTGTTTTCCGAGAAATTATGAAAACAGCCTGATAAGAGACTCATCTCTTGGCCTTCAAACAGCAGACTCCATCCCCAATACCCCTCCACTGCCACCCCACCCTCCATCCCATTTGGCCTGGAGGTGCCTGGAGAAAGGTGAGGAGCAGGGAGGGAGCTCTCTGGTTCATTGATCCCATCTCTCCCAGGCACAGGGGGACCCTTGGCACCATTCCCGTGGCTGGTTGTTATTGTCGCTGCTGATTTCTGTCCTCCTCTGCCTCCTTCTCCCTGACTGGTTTGGTGGCTCTGTCATTACCAGGTTTCCCCAGCTGCCTGTCAGGGTCCTACTGGCCTCAGCGTTGCCTCAGGCTCCTGGATAACAAACAAGGCACGGAAGAGTTCTTGGGCTTCCACGGCCTTAATTAGCTGGTGTCATTTTAGGGATGTGTGTCCTGCTGGAGACACAGACAGCTCAGGAGGCATCTTTAAATGCAGCCAATTAGAGGGGGCTTCAGAGGCGAGCAGGCAGCTCCTGAAGGTGAGGGGCTGCCAGAAAACCTCGTGTCCTCACTGGAGACTGGGGCTGAGTTGTTCCCCCTGGCAAACACCATCCTCCCCTCAGCAGGACCTGTCACTGCTGTGGCTCTGGTGGCATTCACAGCACCCCGCCTGGTTTTACACCAGCACAACTGACGGCAGAGCCAAGAAACCTCCCAGCGCATCCTGACATGCTCAAAGCTTGGGAAGATGTTGGCATAAAATTAGTCTGTTTTCTCCAGTTTACAGCAGTTTTGGATCTCCAAAGAAGCTGCTGCCCTGTGTCTTCCGACACAGGACAGCTGTCCTGTCCCTTCTTTACTGTCAGGTTATCCTGTGTGATGACAGGCTGATAGACCAATTCTCACCTGGTTTCTTCATGACCACAGTCAAGGAGCTGGACTTGATGATTCAAGTTGGTCCCTCTCAACTCAGGATATTCCCAGCTCAGGATATTCTACGAATCTATGACAAACTGTTGCTGAGACACAGCCCAAGATGATACTTTATTCCTAAGGATGGCTCCTTAGAAGCCGAAGGAGGCACATCAGTGTGCTTCACAGACACATGAATATCCTCTGCAGGCTGTGCACTGATTGGTGCCACCCCAAGCACCTTCTCACTACTTTGGTGATCCCATTCCCAACAGGATCCACGACTAGAAGACATACTGAGGTCCCACTGAGAGCTGGTGGCTTGGTGACTTAACCTGGAAACTCCATTGGCACGGAAGTGACCTAAGTTGTCTTGAAACCAAATGAGATGCCAATGTGAGGGAGGTGAATCACAGAATTACACAACTGCTTGGGTTGGAAGGGACCTTTAAAGTTCATCTCATTCCACCCCTTTCCATGGGCAGGGAAATCTTCCACTATCCCAGGTTTTTCCAAGCCTCATCCAACCTGGCCTTGTACACTTCCAGGGATAGGGCAGCCACAGCTTCTCTGTGTGCCAGGGCCTTCACTCTCTTACTGTAAGAAACTATTTCTTTATATCTAATTTCCCCTCTCTTAGTTTAAAACCATCACCCCTAGTACTATCACAATAGGCCCTGCTAAACAATTTGTTTCCAAACCATGAGTGTTATAGGATGTTTTCTGAGATGTGGTTGTTCTCAAACATCTGCACACAGCTGATCTCAAAGCCCTCGTGGGGAACTCTGTGTTCCAGCCAACCACGAACATCTCCAGCCAAACACAAACGCGCTCAGCCTGCCAGAGCCCTCCTGTACAAGGTGAGTTCATCCCTTCTCCGTATCCACATCCTGGCTATGACAGGTCACCTCTGGCACCTGCCTTTTCCCCAGCTCCCTTGGCATCCCCACCCTCCCCTCCTGCCCCAAGCTCTTTTCTCGCTGCTGCCCCAGGTCGCAGCACACAGCACCATCCCTGCAACCTCCACCTCTCCTCAGCAGGAGGCAGCTGGGTCAATCGGCTCCTCCGGGTCTGAGAAATGATTAAATGCATTAAAACTTCGTGGAAATGGGGTTCCCATGCCTCGCCCAGTCCTGGACAGGGCGCTGGGGAGCCCAGGCTGTGCTGTGCCCAGGCTCGGCAGAGGCAGCGCAGCTCCGGCCTCTCAAAGAGTTAACGCCGCGCAGCAGCCATTAATATTCTCAGTGATAACCCCAAATACCAGCCCTGCACGGCTGTCGCTTTCATTAGCGCTGCGAAAATGATCCCTTCAAAATAGGACAGGCGGCTGGGGCGGGGGGGATGGGGGGGGGGGGGGGGGGGGGGGGGGGGGGGGGGGGGCCCAA
>JAWWEE010000030.1:1200361-1224675 GCA_035221455.1 Xenops minutus
GCGGGGTGGGGGGGGCGTGGGGAGGAGGGCTCTGGGGCCAAACAAGCGATTTTCCGTGCGATTGATGGATATTAAACCTCCTTCCAGTGACGTCAGGGGTCGCTTGGGTGATGGCGAAGGATTCCCCAGCCCCCTCGGCCCCGAGCCCCCAGCCCTGCCCGGTCGGGAGGTGTGCGGGCGCTGTCACATCGCATCAGCGCCCGGCCCCGGCGCGGTGACTCGATTAAGGTCCTTCGCCCAGAACCGCTTAAAGAGTCAGCGATTCACTCAACCGGCTCGGCATTGCCGGGGGTGGCCGGGCACCGCCCGGCACGGGCACCTCCCAGCCGTGGGGCCGAGGAGGGAGGGAGGGAGAAGGGTTTGGGGTTTTTCCTTTTCAAGTGTGGAAGAGGAGCGGGATCCCTGCTCGGTCTGTGGGAAAGTTCATCTTCCATGTAACCTGTCGAGGTGGTGCAGAGCCTGCAGCGTCTCAGATCTCCTAAATTTTGCTTTACCACGTGTATTCCCTGCAAAGCCGAGCCCTCGGGACACTGGGAAAGGACGGCTCAGCCAGGGGCCAGATCCGTTCTGCTCTCCATCACAGCCTCCAAGGGAATCCTGGGGAAGTTGCCAGAATCGGGATTGTTTTTTTCAGCTATCGCATCTCCCAGTGTTTCACAGAATCAGAGAATGTGCTGAATCGGAAGGGACCCACAAGGATTATCCAGTCCAACCCTCAGCCCTGCACAGGACCATCTCCAAGAGCATCATCCAAACACTCCTGGAGCTCTGGCAGCCTTGGTGCAGCTGCAGTTGGGATGCTGCTGTGGGCAGGGAAAGGGACCTGATGCGTGGGAAAACCAAGGCAGGGGCTGGATGCTTGAGCACATGTGCTGTCCAAAGCCATGATAGATGGGGTTTAGGACTGTTGTGATGCTGTTTGCACCAGAGGAGCCACAGAAGGAGCTGCTGCAGCAATGGGAAGCATAGCCTATGGCTGGGCACGTGCTGCTCTGTCAGTCTGGAAGAATCACACCAATTTGTGTCTCCATGTTCCCATCACACTCCCATGGTCCATGGTGAGAAGCAAGTCATGGGAGATGCAGAGTGTGTGCCAAGGCCCTTCTCCCACCTTCTCCCACCTTCTCTCACGCACAAGTGTCCCACCTACAGGGCTTGGCTGGTGAAGAGTGAGGAAAGAAGGGCTGATCTGATGACAAACCCACATCTTTGCCACCTACAGCCATCTGTACCTGGCTCATGGCCCAGCTCTGGTATAGAGTCACTGAGACAACATGGCCATAAGGATCAACGTTCCTTTCCTAAAGAAGGAACTGAAGCAGCCTATGCTCATGCCAGGTGTAGTCTGGGAAATGAAGATCCACTTTGACCCATGCCCATGGAGGGTCCCAATGGGACATCTCTTTTGGTGACAAGAACCAGTTGTGCCTCGAGGTTTCTGGTCTTCATGGTGCTGGAGAACACTGCCATGGATGCTTGTGTAGGGACATGGTTGATGGGTCACCAGGAGGCCTGAAGAGTCACTGGTGTGTTTTGGAAGGGAGTGTAGAGTTGGATGGAACAGAGCTCCACCCCATTTTGTTTGGACTTTGTGGTCCTGGGGCTGACCAAGTGCACAGCTACCCCCCTGCCAGGTGCCAGACTGGAGAAGGGTGTCCTGGAGAAGGGTGGGTGTCCTGGAGAAGGTTGCCACGACTTGGTCTTGCACATGCCAGGGTGACAGAACATTCTTCAGGGTATGGTGCTCCTTCTGCATGGCACCAACTGTGTCATTACAGAGCCCCAGCACACCTGGGACCTCTGGAGATGGAATACCTCTGGAGATGTTCTGGTCCAATGCCCTGCTCACAGCCTACTCCCTCCTGACCTCTGGGGTGCCCTGCAGAGCTCATCTCCTACTGTGCCCAAGCCATAGCTGGCCCCAGAAGTCTCCCAGTAGCCAGGAGTGGGATCTAGCACAGGCTGGCCCCAGCAGCATCCTTGAAGAGGGACAGAGATGTTCACACCCGGCTACAAGGGAGCTGGGGCTGGCTGGTGAAGTGGCACTGTCATCAAAGTCAACAGCAAGGTGACATGTGCCTCTTAGGAGACACTAGAGAGACAAGAGGGGCTGCATCTCCCTCCCCACCTCTGCTGCCTTCCGGCTGCTGCCGCTGGTGCCGGGAAGGACCCGGCCTGGGCACCAGGCATCCGAATCGCGCTGTGCTCACCTGCCCTGGCCCCGCCGCCGTGCTGAGCCCTCGCTGCGGAGCAGAGCCAGGCTGTGTGACAAGCCAGACCAGCATGGTGGATGGCAGTAATTATCGTGCCGCCCACAGCTGAAGGGGAGCATATGGTAAGGAAAAGGAAACTAACTTGTATTTTTCCGCACCCCCGGGCTCAGCCTTTCTGGGGCTGTCACAGTCGATTTGTGCTGCCTGAGCTGTTTCGCCCCGGCCGCCTCTGCATGCGGCAGCTCCCTCGCAGGCAGCGGCGGGGCTGGTGCTCGGTGCGCGCTGCTCCCGCAGCCCCTGTGTGTGACCAGCCACGGACACGCTCCCTGTCCCCGCCGGGCATGCCCGGAGGGAGCTGGGCTGAGGGGTGGTGGGTTTGGGGACCCTGGGCTGAAGAGCCCTGAGGAGCCTGGACAGAGGGCTGGGTTTGGGGTGGTCTCTCCTGCTGCCCTGGGGTGTCCATCAGCTCTGAGATGCCGCTGCTTTCCAGCCATGACAGGCCTTCCTGCAGGTGAGTTGGTCCCCACGGGAGCTCCCAGGCAGCCCCTAAAAGCCACCAAAAGTCCTACACAGAGCCCTCCCCGAGCCACTCTGTGTGGCACAGGCAGCCATTTCTAGGGTCGTGGAATAGTTTGGGTTGGAAGGGACCTCAAAGCTCATCTTGTTCCACCCCCTGCCTGGGCAGGGACACCTTCCACTACACCAGGTTGCTCCAACCTGCCTTTGAACACTTCCAGAGATGGGGCAGCCACAACTCTGGGCAACCTGTGCCAGGGCCTCCCCACCCTCACAGGGAAGGATTTTCCCCTACTATCCAATCTAACCCTGCCTTCAGTGTCTCTCCATGGCACTGACACCCTGCCATGATGTGGCATCTCTGCTGGCCCCAGGGATGTGGCTGAGAGGGAAACCTGCCACCTCACTCCAGAGCTCTCTCCCATTCTTCTGTCCAAATCCTCTTGCCAAAAGCAAGCTAGGAAATGGTAGATGCAGCAGGCAGCATTCCCTCTTGGTTTCCATGCCATGTCATGGCTAGTGGAGACTTCTCAGTTACGGGCAGAAGTGGGATATCTCCATGAAGCTGCCAACAGGTGCTAGGGTGGGTGGGATCCTGCTGACACTGGCCATGTTGAGACAAGAAGGGTCTGATGCTGGAGCTGAGCTCCTTCAAGGGTCATGATCCCCTCTGTGTCATGGTGTGGGGCTGCGTGGGCACTGCCTGGGCATCCCTGCCAGCATTACCACAGACTGGTTGCATCTTCCAGCTGGGCGTGAATTCATCCCTGGAAAGCAAACTTCCATTTTTCATTGAGAATGGGGATGTGAGAGTTCCCAGCTCCTTTCCAGACTCACTGCTGCTGCCAAGGAAGAGGCTGGACCAAGCCACTGTTTCTAAGCAGTGGGATGTAAAACTGTTTTTACTGCTATTGCTGGTGTCTCACTGGCACAGAGCAACACATCGGGGGTCCAGTTTGGGAACAGAATGTTTGAAAATGGAGCTCAACCTCAGGGGACGTGAGGACCATTCAGCTCAGAACTTCTTGGGTGAAATACCACATCTGATCACCCAGGCACCCTATCTGACTCAAAAGGGGAGGATTTTACAGGGATCTGGCACACATAGTTGGCCAGATCTGGCTGGTTTCAGGATGCAACCCCAGCGTCCAGGGGAGGTTATTTCTTTACAAATCAAGTCAATGACCAGGAGAGCTCAAAGTCCCACAAAACTCTCAGCAAACATCAGTAGAAAAAGAAGACACAAGGAAAATGGGGGCCTGCACCAGTGTGCCCTGGAGCTGCCCTTCCCACGGTGGAGAGGGTCACCTTTCTGGGCTCATTTCCAGCCCCTGGCACAGCCACGAGAGCAGGGCTGGGGAGAGCAGCCACCCACCGAGCTCCTTCCCCTGCTTCTGGAGGTGCCCGGCTTCATCCAGCTCCATCCTGGGCCAACTTGCTGCAGTCCCTGGATGCCAGAGGAGGGTGGCACAGGCAGGGGCTGGTGATTTTGAGCACACATCCATCCCTGCACAGCTCAAAGAGCCGCTGACCTCCCGGGCACTGAGCGAGGTCCATCTGTTGCGGGAGCCTCTAGCCCGGGGACAGCTTGCATGCCATGGTCCTGAGCGTTGCTCAACGCTGGGGCTGTGTCTCCCAGGCACAGCCAGCTCTGGATTCTCCCCTCCGTGGCCACGATGCCCAGCTGGTGCCTCCAGACCCCCCCAGCAGCGATGTGCCCCCCTCCCCATCTGATTAATATCCTAGTTATACAGATGGAGAAACAAAAGGGGGCTGTGCAGCCCCTTGGCTCATCGATAACCCGGGGTGGAGGGATGATGTGCACAGAGAGTGAGAGCATCAATTAGTTTCTCTCTAATGGCAGGAGGAGGATGGGGACTGTTGGGGTGTGGAGGACATCCTGAAATGCACAGCTGAATTCCCGGGCTGGTGAAGGTGAAGGACGTGGCCGTGGTGTGGAGAACCACGTCCACGTCCCCTCCTCGTGCTGGATCCTTGGGTTTGCCTGCAGGACCCCAAAAGTGCAACCCCCCACCTTGAACTCCCTACCTAGCACAGGAGCCCTTTTGGGGGAAAATTTGATTTGGCGAGGGAAAAGCACCAAATCCAAGCTCAACACCTCCAGCCAGGGCTGAGTGAACAGGAGCGGTGGGGTGGGCTAGGAAGGAGAAGACCCCCGGGAAGCCGCGGCTCGGTGCCTCCTCCCCCTGAGGGTCCCTGACCTCCCGTTTGCCTGTCAAGAGCGAGCTCCGCCACCGAAACACCCCCTGTCAAATTAGTGAGTCAGAAGACGTAAGAGAGACCACCGCTGCTAATTTGTACATTAACTGGTTCTGACAGAAATATTTCACAAGTGAAAAAACAGAAAATGTGCCTCAAGACAATGTGCAACTTCCGTACCAGCAAACTTCTGCTTAACTGTGCGGTGCCCGAGGAGGGGGGACCTCCCGCCCCGCCGCGTCCCCCGGGAGCACCGGGGTGGGTTTAGCGCCGGGAGATGCTCCTGGACGGCTGGATCAGGCCCCGAGCGGGGGGAGCGTGGCGGGCGGCCGCGGAATACCCAAAATGGGGAGGGAGGGGGCGATGGGTCCTGGCACTGTTTCTCATCGGGAAAAGGGAAAGGGGCTGTCGGGGTGGAAGGGCCTTGGTGACAGCCCCCTCCTCGTCCCAGGATAAAGGGGGGCTGCCTCTTCCCAGCACCTCTCTATCACCCACCCTGCTTCCGGCAGCTGTCCTGGTCAGGGGCTGCTCCTTCTTGCCCCGGCCCCAGGATACGACCTTCGGGGGTGTCCCCATTGTCACCATGTGGGACAAGCCGTGGGTCGTGGGCTGTGGCCACCCTGCCAAAAAAATCCACCAGCCCCCAGCTGTTCCCAGCCAGCCCCTCTGTGCCCCACGGGAGATCACCAGGGTGCGAACTCTCCACGGGAGCCATGGGAACCCCTCTGAGGAGCCCAGCACTGCCACCTCCGTGTCCCCTCAAGCGGCGGTGGCCGAAGCCGGTGGCCGAGCCCCTCTGCCTGGCAGCAGGACCCCCATGCGAGGCGCACCAGGAGCCCCTCGCCGCGGGCTCACGCCCTGCCCTGCCCTGCCCCGTCCTCCCCGGTGCGTGTCGGGGCGCGGGTGGGAGCAGGTCCTCGGGCCAGCAGCACCGAGCACATGATCTGTTGTGGCAGGTTCCCTGCAGCCTGGAGCCAGCCCCGAGCGAGCGCTGGTGATGGCTTTAATTGCTTTCAGATTCGATAGCCCAGCCCGTGACAGCGCGGCCGCCGCGGCTCCAGCTGTGCCGGCCCGGACACGGCACAGCCCCTCGGATGGAGAGACCGGGAGGAGGAGAGGAGCCGCCCTGGGATGGGACTTTTCATCCCGGCAAAGTCTTCTTCACACTGATGGTCCCACGGGGGTGAGTGTTTGCGTCATCCCCTGAACCTCATCCCTGGGGACACCCAGCTGGGGCACAGCGTGGGCCCCCCGGGATGTCACTGCAGCCCTGCTGTGAAGCCACCCGAGCATGTGACGCTGTGACCCACAGGGGAGGACCCCACAGCAGCTTCACCTCTCTGCAGCTCTGCCCCTTTGGAATGGGGTGGGATGTTGGGGGCTCCACTCACCCATCAGAGCTGGCAATGTGGAAGGTGTGGGGGCTGTGACGCCACTGGGGCACAGACTGACCCCCTCTGTTTGGGGGTGGGAATGGCTCCCCAAGCAGTCTGAATCCAGTCAGGACCCAGACCTCGGGGGGTTTCTACCCTGCCTGAAGGTCCAACTGCCCCCAAGCATCAGGTCCTCACCCTGCTGGGTGGTGGCTCTGGGGGGAGCTGGGCATCTCCGGGGTGGGAGGGTCAAAGGCCTGTTCAGCCCTGACCCACTGGTGCCTGTGCCTGCATCCTCCTCCTCTTCCTCTTCCTCCTCTCCCCACTGCTGTGAGGGTCCGAGGTGCCTCCCCCAGCTCCAGCCCAGCCCAGGTGGGTGCAGGCAGCTGCTGGCACAATCCATAAGGTTTCCCTTGCCTGCCTGGCACTGGAACGTGCTGGAGGGGAGTGGGATGAGCACCCCAGCACCCAGAGCTCACGCATGCACACACTGCCCTGCAGCAGGGTGGGTCCCAGCGTGAGCCACCTTCGTGGAACATGGTGTTGGTGATGGCTATTCCACATGTCCTTCCCGAGTGGGACCAGCCTGGAACCCCCGCCCCAGCACCACCCGCTCCAGCACCTCCGGGATCTGCCAGGATGGTGATGGGGTTTCCTTGCAGGCAGCCCCCCCAAACCGCCTCCTGGTGCCTGCAGGTTGGGCGGCAGCAGCGGCTGTGAAGGTGGAGGCTCCTCCATCGCTCTGCAGCCCCTGGCAGAGCGCGGGACGCAGCGCAGGATGAGGAGGGGCCCGCTCGCATCCCGATCCATTATTGCGGGCAGCGCCGGCGGGCGCCCGGGGCTGGGGCTGCATTATTGACGAAGAGGAAAGGAGGCCGGGGCGCAGGCAGGGACCCTCCTGCAGGGCTCAGCCCCGGGCAAAGCACTCCGCCGGTGCCGCAGAGCCGCAGAGCTGCCAGGCCTGGCCCGGGGCAGCGGCCGCAGCCGCCGCCGCAGCGCGGTCCTGCGACGGCAGAGCATCCCCCGTGCCCGGGATGGGGCACCCCCCAGGGAGGGTGGCACGGGTGGGCGCGATGCCCCCGAGAACCCCGCGCTGGCAGCGATGCTGCAGCTCTGCCGCCCTCCAGCCCGGCACAGCGCTGGTGCTGCTCTTTTTTAAGCTTCCCTCTGTCTCTAGGCGGAGATTTGTGGCGTAAAATGCACAATATGTTCTATCTGCCCTGTGGGAGCCATAAAATATTCACCAGCAGCTCCCATTATAGTCAGAGTGAATCACAGAGAGCGCTCGAGCCCTCGCTCCCCGACGTGCCCCCTCCCCGTGCAGCCCCGGCGGTGCCGGTGCCAGGGCCTGACGAGCGGCCAGTGCCTGTCTGGATCCCACAGCGAGGACCCACATTCCCGCTTCCATCTCTGGGAGACATCCCTGAGATCGGCGCGTCGAGGCGTGGTGACTGTGCTGATGGGATGGTGACTTTCTTATAGATTCATGGAATGGTTTGGGCTGGAAGGGACCTTAAAGTCCATCCAGCCCCACCCCCTGCCACAGGCCACCTTCCACTAGCTCAGGTTGCTCCAAGTACCGTCCAACTTGACCTTGGACACTTCCAGGGATGGAGCCTGGTCCACCTCTCTGGACACCTGTGCCAGGGCATCACCACCCTTCACCTTCACCTGCCCAGCACCCTCCTGGGTGCTCAGGGAGGAGCAGCACCAGCCCCATGTGTGGAGGGGAGCAGTGTGGTGGCAGCAGCAGTGGGGTGGGTTCACACGCCCACAGCAGCCTGTCCCGGCTGCCCTGTCCCACACACACGAGCTGGTGTGTGGACATCCCCAGAGTGACTTGTGCTGTTACTTGGCTTTTTGCATCCCCAGCCCCTTGAGTGAGGTGTCACAGCCAGGCCAGGGCAGTGGGACAGCCCCTGCCTGCTCCCTGCCTCTGCTGTCATAGCTGTGCCTCATTGCTTGTCGTATGGCTCAGTACCTCAGCACTCCTCCGCTTCCATCTGCCCCTGTGTCCTGCTGGCCATAATTCCCTTCCATGCATCCTTCCCTTGACCCACTGCCCATCCCCACTTCCCCCTTCAGACCTCAGACTCAAGACTGACAGAGCCAGGGGATGACAAATTTCCCAATGAAGTGTCACTCTGCTCTGGAGCTGATATGTCAAACACAATTTTCTCTCTTGCCACATGGTTATATGTAATTACAAAGCAGTTAATGCTGCCTCAGCTCTTGGGAATCAGGCCCAATTAGGGTTTGATTTCACCTCCAACCCTTTCACAGCCACACCACAACTCTCAGCCCAGTCTATGATGTTGGGGGTGTCCCGAGGGCTCCCCAAAGTGACTCAGGCAGCATCACTGCCATGCCAAGCTCCTGGCACAGCAAGAGATGCCCCCGGGGTGTTGGCTGGTACGGGGCTCACCAGGACATGGCTTCAGAGAGCCATGGCAAGGCAGGACACAGTCACCCATCTGGGCTGGTCATCACGACAAAGGCCACCACCAGGTCACGGGGCTGAGATGTCCCAGCATGTCCTCGGCTCTGAGCAGCACAGGGGAGGGTGGGAGCACCCCAGACCTGCGTGGGGTGGCCCTGTGGTGGCCACACAACCCAGCGGGATGGCCGGGAGGGAGCCGGCCCAGGCAGCAGCTTCCCACGGCGGCCGTGAGGGTTAAAGCCGGCTCCTCTCCTTGAACAGACTGAGGGAGAGGAGGCAGCGTGGCCGTGCCCTCCCCGCCAAAATTAACTCTCCATCTGTTTCTCCCCGGCTGAGGCTGATGGCTTGTGACAGGCCTTCCTGAATGCAAAGATGTTTCGCCTGGAAAAATCTATTACAAGTTGCTGTAAGAAAGACCGAAATCCTCTCCTTCTGTCTCTCCCGACTGGTCTCAAGGTGCCCACCCGGGGCGGGCGCGGGCTGGCACACAGCTCCGCTCAGCCGGAAAGCTGCAGCCTGGCTCGCCGCCGGACAAAGGGCTGCGAGGGAGGTGGGTGCTGCCCTGGGTGCTGGGGAGGAGGCAGAGCTGCTCCTTCAGCCCCGGCCCGGCCGCGCCGTGGTGCGGGGGAAACTGAGGCAGGAGAAGGGGCACGGGAGCCCGGCCGGGCGGGCGGTGGGTGCCCTCTCCCGGCCACAGCGCAGCCCTGCTCGGCCCTGCCACACGAAACCTGCTGCTAGGCTGACCGAGATTTTCTGGATTTTGCTTTATTTTCGCCCCTGCACAGCCTTTCTCAGCCCCCGCCCCCCGAAGTGCAGTTAGCTAAAACACCTCAAAACTCAAATTCCTCCTTTTTTGGGGGCTCGGCTCTCCCTCCAGCACACTGCCAGATGCTTCATGGAAATGCCCTCGAGAGTCTTTGCTTTGACCCCCAAACCTCACTCCTCATCCCCGTTGTCTGTTCCACAACAAAACCAGGCAATTCAGTAAAAAACAAAACTTTATTTGGTCCATCAGAACCTGAGTTTGAAAACCACCCATGGATAATTCGTATCATACAGGGATTACTGATCTGATTTACAATTGATAAAATATCCTATGATTCTGAAGAGCTGGACAGTATTTACAGGGTTAAAAATATTCACAGCTCAGAAAGACAGAAAGAGAGAGGAGAAAAAAAGTGAAGGACAAATCATCCCGAGGAGGAAGGAGCTGGAAAGAGAGAAAACAGATCGACAAACAAAAATACAGACAGAGCTTGGCTCAGCAGCCCCGGCTGGGGGGGCTGGGAGGGTGCAGGGCAGCCCACACCCCTGCCCACCCCCTGCTCCCCAGGGGGACACAGCAGGTCAGGCTGGGCAGAGCCCCTCACACCCCCCTGCCCAGCCCAGCTGCCGGTGCAGAGTTTGGGGTGCAGGGTGCCCCTCAGAACAGTCCCTGCCAGAAGAGGGTCTCGCACTACCCACCACCCCCCTCAGCTGCAGATCCACACAGCTCAGGAAGGAGAAGGTACACAGGGGGACCCTCAAAACACACACACACACGCACACACACACACACACACACGCCAAGTCAGAGAGCCACCATCCCATGAAAACATGGAAGCAGCTCCCACCAAGATCAGTCCTCACCCTGGAGCACCCATGGGACGAGCAGCACCCGAGGCCCTTGCAGCCTTTACCTTGTGCTCACTGCCTCTCCCAGCACTCGGCCTCTGAAGGATTGGGCTCTCCTCCCCCAAATCACTCCCCTCCCCTGCTCACAGCAACGTGGTAATACCAGGGACCTGCTCCCCGCGCCTGGGTCTGTACCTGCTGCCCCTGCCCAGTTCAGGCCATGGCTTCTCTCCAGGCACTGCTTTCACCGGCTGCCTTTGCATAGTAACATTTGTGTGACAGTCGAGTGGGGTCCCCACTGCCGGAGCCCCCGTGAGCATCACCCCGTGGCCTCGCTCCCCACCCGGAGCCATGGCAAGGGGGGTACCTCTGAGTTTCACCCCAGTTACAGTGAAACCCCTCGGAGCAGCTTTCTACAACCACCCCTATGCCCTTTCCTCCCCAGGCCAGCACCTGGGATAGGTGGGTTGGATGGGGGGTCCAGACACCACAGTGGGTCCCTGGCACGGGCAGCACCACAGCAGGGTGACCCCAGCACCCCCCAGCCCATCCTCGGTGCCATGTTGGTCCTGGGAGTGGACATGGGGAACAAGACAGCAGAAGGGTCCAGGGACAGACGGAGGGTCACACAGACGGACAGACATCAGAGGTATATTCTTCTTTTTGCAGCGCTGGCGCCGCGGGAAGGGGCAGAGTCCTGAGCGTGGTGTCTGGGAAGGGTCTTGACAGCAACCTCCAGCCCTCCCTCTCCCATAGCCCCCCAGGGCAGGCAGAGGGCACCGGGCCCAGCGCAGGTACGGGGCAGGTGGGATCCTGAGAAGGCCCCGTGCTCCCACCACTCCTCATGAAGTGCGTGGGGAGCCGGCAGGGCTGGGGCGGCGGGCAGGACTGGTCCTGGCCCTGAGAGCTCCCCTGGCCCAGCATTGTGGGGCAAAGTGCTGGGAGTGACCCCCCAGCTCTGCCCCATGGCTCAGCACTGCCAGCTTGGGGGGGGCACCCTGGGCCAGGGGCTCGGGGACAGTGACGGGGGAGCCAGGTGGGGAGGGGGAGGCGCTTTGTCATAGGGGCCGGGGGCCATGGAGCCCCGCGACCTCGGGCGTGAGCAGCGGGTTGTGGGTGCCCTTGGTCAGCATCCAGTCATTGAGAAAGGCCTGCGTGGCTTTGCGGTGCGCCAGGCGGTGCGTGATGGAGAAGCCAGCATTACCCTCCAGCTGGGAGAGGATCACCAACACCTGCCTGTGGAGAGAGCGATGGGTTTAGGGCAGTGGCCTCTGCCCTGGCAATCCCACCTCTGCCCTGGTAATCCCACCCCTGCCCTGGCAACCCCACTCTCTGTTCCAGCAATCCCACCCCTGCCCTGGTAATCCCATTTGGGTCCTGGGAATCCCACCCCTGCCCCGGCAATCCCACCCTCTGTCCCAGCAATGCCACCCCTACTCTAGCAATCCCACCCCTGCCCTGGCAACCCCACACTGTGCCCACACCTCCCTGCCAGCCCCTACCTCTGCCTCACTCCCAGCCCCTGTGGGCAGCCCCGTGGCTCACTCCTGCCTACCCCGGACCTGTGCAGAGGGGGGACGCTGTCCTGTGTCTTGAGGCTGCCGCGCGTGGACACCACATTGAAGCTGTCAGTGCAGTCACACTGGACGTGCAGGTAGGACTTGGGGTGCCGGTTCTCCACCACCACGATGAGCCCTGCCCAGCCATGTGTCAGGTAGTAGCAGGTCATCCCTTCACGGCCCTAGGGAGGACAATGGGAAAAGGATGAAGCCTCTGGACACCTGGAATCAAAACCCCTGGACTGGCATATTCCAGTCCAGCCAAGGGCTACCCATTTGCTGGGGTGCTCCAAGCTGACCCAGGGGGCAAAGGGGTGGGCATCCCTGGGGTGGCAGCCAGAGCTGGCATAGCCTTGCCTGACCAAGGACACCGCAGAGCAGGGTCCAGGCTCCCAGTAGCAGCACCACTCCCATCCCCACCGTACCCACAGTGGGTCCAGCCCCTGCCTTGTGCCCCCTGCCCACCTCATGGCGCTCGCCCTTGTTCTCGGTCAGCAGGATGATGGCATCTGCCAGTGTGGTGGGCTGTGCCTCCACCTGCTCCACCATCACCAGGCGGGAGCTGTAGATGGCCAGGATGTAGCTGGAATAATCAGTGGCTGGTCGGCTGCTGGTGGGACTGGAAGCTGTGGAGACACCCGGAGAAGGGGGCATCAGGGAGGCTGTCATCCAGACCACAATCCCCTGGAGAAGGGTGCTGCTGAGTCACTGCACATGCAGGCAACCTCCACCTCTAGAGAGGTCCCCACAGTGAGAATCAAGGGCTTTGCCCCCTCTGCCTCCCCCAGGTGCCCTCCAGCCCCTCACCCTGGGTGGCAGAGCTGGCCAGGGCAGTGCTCCAGTGGTTGAAGGCACAGCACACCACGGCGTACTCGCCCGGCTCCAGCATCACGTCGCAGTTGACAAACTTTTTGACGGCTCGTTTGCTGTGGGCCATGAGCCGGCCCAGGCTCAGCTTGTTCCCGCTGGTGAAGGTGGCCCGGAAAACCATGATGCACAGATCCAGCAAGTGGCTGTCCACTGTGTCTGACCGCCTGTGCCGGGAGGGAAGGGTCACATGTCACCCAGGCCATGGGCAGGATGATAGGTCCAGAGGATGAGCTATCATCCCGCTGACCCAAAAATTCAGCCCCAGGAACCAGCCCGTGTTCAGGGGCTGGGTCCCAGCTAAAACATGAGCAGTTCCAAAAGCTGGATGAAGTGCATGGTGATGGAAGCCCATCCCTGGGCTCTGCAACCCTGCGGAATGCCATGTGGCAACAGGGTGATGCGTTTGGGTTTTCTCCAGGGCCCAGAGAATCAGGGAATCATTATGGTTGGAAAAGCCCTCTCAGACCCTTGAGTCCAACTGTTTTCCCAGCACTGCCAAGGCCACCTCTAACCCATGTCCCCAAGTGCCACAACCACACAGCTTTTAAACCCCTCCAGAGATGGGGACTCCACCACCACCCTGGGCAGCTGTGCCAGGGCCTGACCACCCTTTCAGTGAAGAAGTTTCCCCAATACCCAAACTAAACCTCTCCTGGCACAGCTTGAGGCCACTTCCCCTTGTCATGTAGAAGAGCTCGAGCCCAACCTGGCTCCCACCTCCTGTTAGGGAGTTGCAGAGAGTGAGAAGGTCCCCTCTGAGCCTCCTTTTCTCCAGGCTGAACCCTCCCAGCTCACCTGCTGCCCTCCTGGAACAGGGCAAACTCCAGGGCTGCACGTTCCAACACTGTCAGCGATGTCACCGTCACCGGCCCGTTGGCCTTGTTGGGGAACATGCCCTGCACACGCACCTCGTGCCAGTCCGAATGGAGCTTGCAGATATCCACAGAGTCAAAATACCTGTGGGGAAGCTGGGCTCAGCCCTGGGGGTACACTGCTCTGTCCCACACCCCAGCATTGCTGCAGGTCTCCTGCACCCCCTGGGAATTCCCAGTCCTGCCTGCTCCATCTTGACCCCGTGCCCCACTGTTTGTTCCTGCTTGGCTTCTTGCCCCACAGCCAGTGCCTACTTGATGAAGTCGCTGTACTCCATCCAGAACACGCCCTCGCTGCTGCCGTGGGGCATCAGGTCGTGGCGCAGAGGAGCCGGCCAGTGCGGCCACTCGTCGGACCAGCTGCCATTCCAGGAGAAGCGGCCCCAGGGATTCCGGAGCCGTAGTAACCTGGGGAAGGAGAAAAATGGCGTCAGACACACAGGAGGAAGGAGACACCCACAGAGGGCACCCTGTCACTTCTTTCAGCACACCCTCACCTCTCCCAAAGCTCTCACAGCATCCCAGACCTGATTTGTCACCCGTATCGTGGCCCCACATGCCCCTGTCCTGCTGCTCCTTCTGTCCTGTCCTGCCCAAAGGGGCTCAGCCAGATGTTGTGGGGATGGGGCTCAGCAGGGAAGCAGCTGTTAAGTGTGACAAGGCTGAAAATGGGGCTTCCTCAGCACCCTGGCTGTGGGGGCAGCTCCCGCTTCAATGCCCAGTCCCTCCAAAGGGGAGCAGGATGCTCTGACCACCTCACTGAGAACTGCACTCAGTCCTCTGTGTCTCATGAAACCAGGTGAACCATTCTACACCTGGACATGGGGCCAGCAGCAGGCAAGGACAACTCATATGACAACAGAATCTTGTGACACCCTGGGATGGGACACCAAAGAGTCCCCCAGGTCTTGTCCAGCACGCACTCAGTTATCTGTGCCCAGGGTTTCTGCTGGGGTTGTGGGCAGGAGCAGAGCAGCAGGACAGCCTCCAGCCTGCTCACCTGAAGCCCTGCACGTCCCGCACGTCCAGGATGGAGTAGGCGTGCCGCGGCCGCAGCCCCATGCTCTCGTAGGCCACATCGTCCACCTTCATGTTGCCTCCGCCACAGGACGCGCCCATGAGGAACCTGCAGAGGGACAGCACACCCTCCATGTCCTGCCAGGCCTGGCATGGGGGGAAGTTCATCCTTACCGCTCCAGACATGGACAGCTTCCCCCCAGGAAGCTCCTGGATGCTCCCTCTTTGAAACAACACTGTAAACTCCCCAGACATTGCCCACCCCACTGGGCAGAGCTCTCTCCACTTGCTCACATGCACCCCAAGGTTGTGCGGTGAGCTGCTCTGCACAGCAGAGCTTTGCACAAACTTCACCCCATTTCTGCCAGGCCCTGGGGTCCTGCCCAGCTCCGCTGCCTGGCAGAAAGCCAGAGAAAGGCAGGTGGTCTATATGGTGGGGGTGAGAACAGACTATATGGGGGCAGGGGGTCTGCACCAGTCAGGTTTTGGGGGGGACAACACATGGTGGGAATTACCCACCTCCCATTTAGCCCCATACCCCAGCCTTCAGTCAACCCAACTGCCCTCCTGCCACAGGGATGAGCAGAAAGTCTCTGCTTTGGCTCTGTCCCCTCTAGACTGGCTCTAGCCATGCCCTGGCGTGGCTGGCAAAGATGCCTCATATGGGTGGGAGACGTGCAGGGTCAAGCACTTTACAACACAAAAACACTCAAAGCAAAGCAAGCAGGCTCAGTGCCACTTCCAGACTCCTGCAAGTGAGCAGTGCACATGGAAGTTCACCAGGATCTTAATTTCATATGAGAATTACTCACAGGAGAAATAATTTCTTAGAGCTTGGAGGAGGAGCTCCACCAATGCTCCAGATGAGTGGTGGGCTCACACCAGGTAATGCAGTAGCCCCTCTCCTTTGAGCCTCTACAGACAAGAGCAGCCCCCCTCAACCCCCTCTCCGAGTGTCCCTGCTCCTGCCACAGCTCCCTCCTGCCTTGTCTTACCCAGCCTCCTTAGAACTCAGCATTTTGGCCCAGATGAGGTCAGTGTCAATGGGCTCCTCACGAGGGTTAGTGGAGCTGACCTGCAGCATCAGGCTCTCGCAGGGGGCACCCGTGAGTGTGGCCAGGCCCTCGATGGCACGGCCAGCCTGGAGTGCGAAGTACGAACCATGCAGCTTGGCCAGCGCCTTCTCAATGAGGGCGACCCACAGCTGCTTCCTCTGGGCCTGTGAGAGAGGGAGGGACATGTCAACACTGCAGGCAGGACACAGGAAAGCCCCTTTCACCCACCTCTGCCAGCCCCTCCACTGCCACAGGAGACAGAGAGGAAGGAGCAGCAAGGCCAAGCCACCAGGAGCTTGTCCCCTTGGCCAAGGAGAAGCCCATGAACTCTCTGCCCGGTGTTTTAGTTCGCACAGCTTAATTCCCCTTGGGAAAAAGTCCTGGAGTGAACATTCAAGAGTCCTGGATGCTGACAGAGTGGCACCCAGGGGTGCCCAGCAGTCAGGCTGGCAGGGAAGATGCTCACCTTGCAGGAGAAAAGCCCCTTCCATCTGCTTCAACCTGAATTTGAAAAGGTTTAATAGTGGAAGAGGACACCAAGGCTGCCAGAACTCCAGGAGTGTTTCAACAATGCTCTCAGGGACAGGGTGGGATTACTGGGCTGTCCTGTGCAGGGTCAGGAGTTGGACTCCATGATCTTTGTGGGTGATGATCTTCCAACTCAGAAGATTGTATGGTTCTGATATTGAACACATCTGGAACAGCTGGAACTTGGCTGCAAACCAAAACCAACAGC
This sequence comes from Xenops minutus, assembly GCA_035221455.1. Taxonomy (NCBI): domain Eukaryota; kingdom Metazoa; phylum Chordata; class Aves; order Passeriformes; family Furnariidae; genus Xenops; species Xenops minutus. The sequence continues at coordinate 1,216,847 of JAWWEE010000030.1, forward strand.
CGTTGGGCAGAGGAGATGGCTCAGAGCACACATGGCTGTGGGACTGCTCAAATTTCACCCATGGAACAGACACTGCTTCAAGGACAAACTCAAAAACTTGGAGTGTTGAAGTCCTCTGCTCCAGCACAAGGAGTAATTACAAGTCCTAATTACAAGATGCAAGTTTTTTCCCAGTAAATGAGGTTCGGTATCCGGTGCTTGGAGGGCAGCAAGGAAAATCACTGGGACATTGTGACCATGTGTGACTCACAGGTGGCAGCCAACAGCTGGCAGAGGAAAGGAGGGCAGTGAAGATTTCTTTCTGATGGATAAAGACAGCTTATAAGTGCTTTTTGCTGGTTTTTGGGTCCCTCACTAACAAAATCCATGTTGTTTATTTCTGCCTGAGCCGCAGCCAGGGAGCTCAGATAAGAGCCTGATTTTCCTTTATTTTTAAAACTCTGGTTTTCCTTTTTTAGCCCCCACATCCAGCTCACACAGCTGAACACTCGGCACAAAAATCTTGATATGATTCAGATGTCCCTGGAAGCAGAGGCAAAGCAAGCCCAGCCCATGTGAACACCTTCAATCTTAAAAAAAAAAACACCAAAAGCAAACTTGAAATTCATAAGAAAGAAAAGATGGATGGAAAACAAAAAAAACAAGACCTGTAAAACCTATGCTGAAATAAAGAAGTGCATCTGGATCCTCTCTGTCTACAAGAGGCAGAATGTAGACACAGACTCCTTCTTCTTCCCCCTCCAAAGTTTCAGTCCTGTCCTGACATTATATGCACGTGACACCATTTGGGGCTGTGTGTCAAAAACCAGAGAACTGGGATTTGCAGAACAAAATCCAACCCAACAGTTCCTGTCTTGTCCTGACAGCGACACTTTGTTTTCTTTGGCAGATTTTGCTGCCTGAGTTTCAATAAAGATGTTCTCAGTCTCCTTCATGGACATGATCCCAGCAAGAGCCCCTGGGCCTGGCAGGCAGGGTGGGCACAATGCATGGTGACGTCCTGAAGCGGCTGAGGGAGCTCCGTTCATCCGAGCAGATCCCACCCCAGTGTGCTCAGAGCAACTGGGCACTGGCTCGGAACAGACTGCTCCATGTGCCATCCCCTCCCACTCCACAGTCCCTCCCTGGCAAAGCCAAGCTGCCAGACGTCCCCGCAGAGGAAAGAAACAGCTTTCCCTTAGTGCCTCGCAGTGCAAAACACAGGCTAAAATGTTTTCCTTCACATGAAGAATAAGGATGGCTCTCCTTGCAAGTGGAAGTGGCTGTGGTGGAGAGAGGAGTGAGGGAAAAGCAACTGTGAATGAACCTTCTCCATTGCAGCCTGGAAAATGCTAAAAGGGGCCTACACAGGTGTGTATTATAGTCTCAAAGAGTTCAGCTGTCTTGAGAACACAGCAAAGAGCAGAGCACAAATAGGGTGCAACCAGACTCAGTGCCAGGTCCTGCACTTGAATCACACCAATCCCAGACACCTCCAGGCCTGGGACAGAGTGGCTGGAAAGTGCCTATCAGGAAAGAACCTGAGGGTGCTTGTTGACAGTGGTTGAGCATGAACCAGATGTGCCCACGAGGGCAAGAAGGCCAAGAGCACTTGGGCTGTGCCAGCCATGGTGTGTCCAGCTCATCCCCTGTGCTGGCACTGCTGAGGCATCTTCAGTCCTGGAGGTAGTTCTGGCCTACTCAGGGCAAGAAGGATATTGAGGGGCTGGAGCATGTCTAGGGAAGGGAATGGAGCTGGGGAAGGGGCTGGAGCAGCAGCAGCAGCTGAGGGAGCTGGGGGGGCTCAGCCTGGAGAAAAGGAGCCTCAGGCGGGACCTTCTCACTCTCTGCAACTCCCTGAAGAAGGGTGAAGCCAGGGGCGAATTGGGCTCTGCTCCCAGACAACCAGCCATACGACAAGGGGAAATGGCCTCAAGTTGTGCCAGGGAAGGTTCAGGCTGGATATCAATCAGGGCAACTCTCTTCACTAAAAGAGTGGTCAGGCATTGGCACAGGCTGCCCAGGGTGGTGGCGGAGTCACCTCTGGAATTGTTCAAAAAATGAGTCAACTTGGCACTTTGTGACATGGTTTAGTGGGCATGGAGGGATTTGATCAAAGGTTGGACTTGATGATCTTGGAGGTCTTTTCCCACCTTAACCATTTTATGACTCTAAATGCCCCATGCAGCAGAGTAGGAAGCTCACAGGAACCCCAGCAGTACCTCCATCACTCCCCTCCTGGAAGAGCCTGGATGAGCCTCCCCAGTCCCTGGAGTGCTGCCCATGCCCTCCCAGCACCCTCATTCCCACCATGGCCACTGACCTGGGAGAAGAGTAGGTACCCGCACTCGTCACAGGGCAGCATGTCATCCACCAGCACCGTGGTCCAGGTGCCATCCTTGCACAGACGCACCTGGTAGGCACCCTCAGGGCACAGTGTCCTGGTGATCATCACCCTCTCCACCAGCTCGGGCCGCTCAGCCAGCACGGCCAGGGCGCTCAGGAACCTGCCAGCGGGACGGGACGCGGGGCGGCCTCAGCAGGGCATGGGCGGGCAGCGGGCACAGCTGCCCCGCCACGCAGCATTTGGGAAGGGGTGAGGCAGAGCATGGGCTACAGCCTGGGGGTATAAATGGGTTTGAGTAGGGCTGAGGGGGCCGAGCTGGAGCTGGAAAAGGGGGGGCAAGGAGGAAGGGGCAAGGGAGTGTCAGCCTGGCTCGCTCTCCCTTACCAGCAGTTTCCCAGCAGGCCCTGCAGGATATCCGAGGGCCTGGGTGTCCGGAACACCGACCACTTCACAGACCGGTCCTTGAAGATGCTACAGTTGATTTCGTGGGGCCGCAGCCACTGCTTGACCCGCTGCTGCACGCTGTCGCCTTCTGGGAACCCCACGGACTTGGGCCCAGGGTGGAAACTGTCGTCTACAAAATTGACTTTGTTCTGTGGGAACAAAAGGCAAGGAGAGCATCATTTGGGGCCTCTTGGGACTGGCTGACCTGGACAGCTTCCCACTGCCCCCCTAAGAGTGAGTGCAGAGCCCCCAGCCCTCCCACCTGACCCACACAGTCCCTTCCCAGCACTGCAGGGGAGCAGGGCTGGGCCAGGTGTCTGCTGGCAGCAGCAGAGATGGTTTTAGTGCTTCAGGTCCAGGGTTGAGCCCTGCCAGGGCCAGCTCATTTCTCTGGCCCCAAGCTCCAGAATGGGACTCCAATCAGCCTTTTTTTGTTTCACAGGAGGCCTCCCTGGGCAAGGATTGTCTCACACTTTGTGCTGGTGCTAAAAGCTGGGCTGTGGGGGGCCTTGGCTTCCTCTAGAAGTGGCAAAGCCTGCAAACAGCAACCCTGCGAGGAGCCACCTGACAAAGCAAACGCTCCTCAACATGAGTCCTGTCCCTGCTCTGGAGGGGACACGCTGGGCTTGGCAACCCTGTGCCAACCCCCAGGCACATCCATGGGGATGTGAGGGACAGCTTTTGCAACTGCATTCATCCAGTCGAGCAATTCCAGAGGGAGGGTATCCCAGGTCAGAGTCCTCCTGCAATAGCTGCTGTGCAACAAATAAAAAGGATGGACGGCAGGGCAGGTAATCCCGAGGGCATTACCCACATGGATGGAAGCACAGAACTTCACCAGCTGGAGAAGGGAGGCTTTTTCAGACAGTCCAATGGGATGAAATAAGAACAGGTGTTTCTTTGTTATTGTTAATTAAATTAAATTCTTTCAGCAAAAGCTGGCTCTCATTTAAATTAGCTTTATGCACACCAAACTAGTAGTTGTCCTCTTCTGTGGCAATGCTATGTGAATGGTTCCTTTGTGGGGCCTCAATTAGCTCCTCTTTTGCAGAGAGATGTTTTTCAGCTAATAGCTACCACATCCCAGGGGTGTGCTGCTCTCACAGGGGAGCATCTGCTCCCTGCAGCTCACAAGGAGCCACCTCTGCCAGCAGCTTCATCTTGTCCCATCCTGGCCTCACACACAGACCACTGGGCTCCTACATGGCCCTCCTGGCTCCTTGGGAACCTGCTGTGCAGGGCCATGTGGACACAAGGGAGGGGATTTTCCTCTGTACTCTGCTCTGGTGAGACCCCACCTAATACTGCAGGACTCAGCAGAAGGAAGACGTGGAGCCCCTCTGCTCTGGAGCCAGGCTGGGAGAGCTGAGGTTGTCCACCTGGAGAAGAAAAGGCTCTGAGGAGACCTGAGAGCCCCTTCCACCACCTAAAGGGGGCTTAAAAAGAGAGGGAAAGCAACTTTTTACATGGCAGGTAATGATAGGACAAGGGAGAACAGTTTTAAACTGAAAGAGGAGAAATTTAGATTAGCTATGAGAAGATTCTTCCCTGTGAGGGTGGGCAGGCCCTGGAACAGGTTGCACAGAGAAGCTGTGGCTGCGCCATCCCTGGAAGTGTTCAGGTGTCCCTGCTCATGGCAGAAGGTGGAACGAGATGAGCTTTAAGGTCCCTTTTCAGCCCATAGCAGTGTGTGATTCTCGTGGAAGAGGTAAGCTCTGCTCTCCCCCAAGAGGGAAGAGAAAAGGTAAAGCTAAAAATGGGCAATGCACTGAGAAGAGTTGGAACAGAGACCCCTGGAATAATGGAGGAGGGAAAGCCCACAGCAGGAGCTCGAGCAGAAAGCCTGGCAGGGAGCAGCAAGATGGGCTGCTCCACATGACACAGAGCAGGGGGACAACAGGCAGAGGAGAACTTGGCCAGCCTGACACTCCTCCAGGGGTAGGATGAACAGCCCAGGAAACACTGGGACAGAAGGAAGCTTGGAGACTGCCTCACACATCAGCCTGAACAGGAGCATTGGTGGAAGGCTGCAGGGAGCAGAGGGTGCGAGCAGCACTGTGTCTCCAGGGCTGCCAGGCCTCCCTTTGGACTGCAGAGACTTCTCACAGCAGTGATTTAGTTTTAGGGGGACTTTGGGACATGAACCACACTGGTCTAACAGCACAAGGGGCTCAGCCAAGGCTATGACTGAGTGGGATGGGGAAAGGCAGGCTCCCCTTCCTGGCAGTGCTAATTCAGCCTGGCCATCGTCATGATTCACCCTTCAGGCCTGATTCCTGAAGTAACAGATGTTCCCTGCCTACAAAAGAGGCTATTCACTTGCTTAAAAGAAGGGGATAAGCAGAATCTGGGTCTATCTGCTACAAAGACACCCACGCCTGTTAGCATGGACATGTAACAATTTTAAAAGCACAGAACTCCCAAACAGGATCATTCTCAGAGCTTCCTCCCCAAGCCAAATATCTCCTGTCCCTGGACTGCATGGTGGAGGCACAGGCATGGACACACTTCTCAGACCAGGCAGAAAAATCCTTGTCTGCACGTCAAAATGGGACTGCAACTCCCTTTCCATCTGGTCCACAAGAGCTGGAGGCTTCGCCCAGAAGGAGGCCAGAGAAAGCAGCATTCACAGGAGCATCCAATGCCACTCAGGGAAAAAAACGGGGCCATCAGAGCCGTGTTTGAGGCTGAAACCCAACTAATTGAGCCAGACACTTCACAGTGGGAGGGGAAGGTGCTGGCACTGCTCCTGAGACCCTCGACTGGAGCCAGGCTACAGCCAAACCTCAGCTGGCCTGCCCAGAACAGGGGGGAGCCACTTGTGCTGCACCTGTGCATTCACAACACCCAAGTCAAGAATGCCAAGGCCCAGCTCATGGTTCCTGAACACCTGCAGTTGCTGGCAGTAGCAGCAGCTCCTCTGCCTGCACCCCTGGCTGTGCCCTGAGCCTCTGCCTGCTGCACCCCAGATCTCCTGCACCCACAGGTCGCAGCTGCTGCCACAGACAGCGGTGCCACCAGCAAACCTGGGCACACTTCTTCTCAGCCTTCCCCACCCTTGGGCAGGGCAGGAGCTGTACGACCACATCAGGATGTCCCCTTCACCCCAGATGCTCCCTCTCACTGATTTAAAATATCCTGAGGTTTCAGAGTAAACAGGTTTAGCACTAGGTTTTAGACTTCCTCATCCCTGGACTGTATGGACTGTATGGGTTCTCTTCACCCCAGAGATTACTCTGCTCCAGTGTAAAATATGACATTCCAGGGTTAACAACTAGCATCTAGCTGCTGCAGGTGTGTATCTCCACTGGAAGCCAAGACACAGAGGGCAGCTGCCCATGCCAGGCAATGCCCCAGGCCCGCGGGGGAGGCAGAGAGGGGTCCCCCCACCAAGCAAAACCGGGAGCAAACCTTGCTCAGCCAGGACCCACCTCCCGGCAGAAGGTCACGATGTTTTCCCACAGGGCTTTGGCCTCCCCCTCGTCCGTCTGCCGCCTCTTCTCCACGTGCATGCTCTCCCTCCTCTTGAGGGGCTTGAGGCCCTTGCGCTGGGTGATGTACTGCTGGGGCGTGTGGCAGGCACCGCAGTGCTTGGCCTTGCCCTCGTTGAGCAGGGTGCAGGCGGGACAGGCCCACTGGCCCGGCCTGTCCTGCCCGCCGGGCAGCTGGGCCGGGAAGAGCCGGGCGACCTTGCGGGCGGATGGGGCCTTGGAGCCACAGGAACAGCTGGCCCTGTCGCTGGCGCCGCAGTCGGGGCAGCGCGGGGCCGGCTCGCCCGCCGTGCCGTGCTCCTGGAAGCCGTGCAGCTTGGAGGAGCCGCACACCTTGCACTTCTGGGCCTGTGTGGGGTTCTTCAGGGTGCACTTGGAGCAGGACCAGGTGGTGAAGTCGGGGCTGGAGGGGCTGCACGGGGTGAACCGCACCGAGTCGCCCACCAGGTTGATGGTGTCGCTGCCTTTCTGGGTGCTGCAAACCTCGCACTTGCCGGCCCCGGAGGAGTTGAGCAGGGAGCAAGAGCTGCACTTCCAGTGGGACGGACTGACCTCCATCTCCTCCTCCAGCACGCTCAGCCGCTTGTTGGGCAGCAGCTCTGGGAAGCGGGTGGTGGGGGCAGCCCTGGCCTGGCCCTGGGGAGAGCCCTTCTGCCCTGCAGCACTCGGGGCCACCGTCTGGGGGGCTTCAGGGCCTGGCATCTGCAGCTGGGGGGGCACCTCCCGCCGGCTTCGGGGCACAGGGTTGTTCTGGAGCCCCGGGGAGAAGGGGCTGAAGGCTGGTACCTTCTGTGCCTCTTGTTCCATAGCCACGGGGCCCTGGGTGGCCGTGGCATCACCATTGGAGACCTCTGCAGAGACGGAAGGCTGTGGGGTGGAGGGGGCCATGTGAAATCCGGCTGGGGTGATGACCTCAGGGACGACCAGCGCCTCTGGTGGGATCTTGGGCAGGGACAGCTTGCGTGGGCCCCCACAGGCAGAGCAGGAGTTGGCCATGGGCGTGTTGTGCAGGGTGCAGCGCTGGCAAGCCCAGCCGCTCTCCAGCTCCACTTCATCGGGGCTCTTCCCCTCTGAGTCCTCACTGCTGCTTTCCGCCTTGGCTGCCTCCTCCTTGGACGTGCCCTTGGGCTCCACCAGCACGGTGGGCTTGGGCAAGATGCCATTGATGACGGGCAAGGGGGAGCCGCTGGGCCCTGGCTCCGGGGTGAAGCCACACACCTCACAGGTCTCCTTGCCCAGAAAGTTCCTGAAGGTGCATCGGGCACAAGCCCATTTCTGTTCCTCCACGCTGAGCCGCAGGATGTGGTTGAGGTCGGGCTTCTGACGGGGGGCTTCGCAGATGGAGCACTGCCGCTGGCCCACGGGGTTCAGGAAGGTGCAGCGGGTGCAGGACCACTCACGGACGGCAGCCATGGAGCCGGGAGAGTGGGAGTGGCTGCAAGAAAGAAGACCACAGTGTGAAGCCAAGGCCACTGGCATGCTCAAGACCTTGTGTTATAGTTTCAATACTCAGTTGGAATTCCTTCCAAAGCTTGGAGGCAACGCCTTAGAACCGATAAAAGGTTTTA
>JAWWEE010000030.1:1224775-1268914 GCA_035221455.1 Xenops minutus
GTTTCTAAATTTAAAGGAGAGGAATTATTTATTGACCAACATAAATATCTTAGTTCTCCCCTCGAACTAAGACACCTTGCTTCCAGGAAGGGAACAACCATCAGTCTAGTCACTGCTCTCCAGGCATTTGTTCCTCTGGCACTAACAAATTCTCCAAGTGCATGGCAATGCACTGGCTTCTACCCAAAACACTTCAGGAAGGGCACAAGAAACAGCCCCAGCACCCCACCAACCCTGCTCTGGTGGTGGGGATGTGCCCCAGTGAGCAACCATATTGTCTCTGTACCCAGCCTCAGCAACTTTGTGCATCTGCAGGCTGTCTGTAACTCTCTGGAGGAGGTGACACCCTGCTCTGCCTTCTTGCTGCTCCCAGCATCAATTCTTTCCTCCTTCTCTACTCCAGATCACCTCTGTCTCATTTTCTGTTCCTGTGTCCTTCCTCTCCTTTCAGCTCCCAGCCATGGGCACTCCACTTATCCACACTGGGATAACCACGTTATCTCACACCAGACACCACCAAGCCAAGAAAGGCAGGTTGTGATGTACAGACGTGCTTCTACCTGGCTCTAGGTTTTGGGGTCAGAAGCCTGGCCCAGCCAGCCCATGAGCAGTACCTCTGGCCTGGAGCTGAACCTGAAGGTGGCCGTGGTGCACCAGTGCCAGGACAGCTCACCAGCAGCTTCCCAGCTCAGCAAAGAGAGGCACTATGTCCCAGCTCTAGCTGCTTCCCCACTTACCTGGGAAGCACAGAGGCCACAGAGCCCTGCAGTCACCACCAGCCCTCAGTTTCAGCCTCCAGTGTTGCCCAGGAATTCCTGAAACCCTGATGGGAGAATGGGTCCAACAGGCACCAGAGTCACCTCATCCCAGAAGAGAAAGTCACAACTTTGTTTTCTAGGCAGGTTCAATTTTCACAAAGTGAAGCACAGCAGCAGCAGCAGCTCCAGGGGCCGCAGCAAGCTCTGGGTTGCTGGGGGCAGCCCTCCCTCACCACAGTCCTCCTGGTGCTTTCAGGAAGGTGATGCCATGTGTGCACACATGCTGAGTATGGCAGAAGGAGTCCCAGCATTCACAGTGCCCTTTGTTCCCTCCTCAGGGTCATTTCCTGGAGCTGGAGCAAAGGTGGGGCTGAAGCAGAGCTTTCTGCTTCCTCCTCCTTCATACAGGGACAAAACAGCTCTCCCTCAGGTAAACAAGCCCAGAGCCCTTCCTCCATGCACTCCTGCTCCCAGACAATGTGGCTGAACCCAACCTCCAGGCCAACTGTGCCTCTCTCCAGCAGAGCAGGTCCCCTTCCAATCCCTTCCACCCTGCTTTGCTTGCCTGAGGTCATGGACAGGGCCAACTCTGCAGGAGAAGTCTCCAAGCCCATGCCATGCCCTCAGCTCTTCCCAGGAACAGCACATTGAGGCCTTCACAGACCAAGGAAAGAGCAGTCTAAACCACGGGAGCTGCATCTCATGGGCTCACCACTGGCTCCCTCTCCAGCATCCCTTCAACAATCAAGTTCAGTCACCACAGTGGATGGAACAAAGAAGGGAGGGAGAATATTTAATGCCATAGGGGGCAGGTGCAGAAGGCTCTGAGATGCCAGAGCTCATGGAAGGACCTGGGCCCTGGCTGGTCTCCAGAATCCCCAGCAGCAGCACCTGCAGACCCAGCTTCCCAAGGCACTGAGCAGACTGCAACACAGCAGTGACGTCTGGAGGGACAAAGGATGCAGCCAGAACCCCCCTGGGGAAGAGGATGGTGACCCTCCCTTTGGCTGGTACATGAGAAACTCTCCTGGGAATACTCCAGCAGCAGCAGCAGCAGCAGCAATCCAACACTTCCAGACCATGCTCCATAGCCACTGGAAGAGCAGCTATACCTCACAGAGATCAGATATAACCTTCAACTCCCTTCTTAAATCAAACACTTCTCTAAATAAAGCCTGAAATCAAGAAATCCATTTTATTACAAGAGAGACCTTGAAAATTCATTCTAGTTCATATACCGTGCCTGCATCATTTGAACTTTGCAAGGCATTTATTTACTGGAGTTATTCCCAGCTAAGAGAAATATAAACATTGATTTTTCTGCCTCAAGTCCTACAGCTGGAAGCCACTGTACATCCCTCTCCCATGTGGCAGCTCTGTGCCCATGTCTGAGAGAGATCATTCCTCAAGCAGAGAAAGAGGAGCTCATGCAAAAAATGGGGCCATGAAGGGCACTGTGATCCCATCACATCCATTTGTCTTACTGGGTGAGGTGCATCAAACCACAGGCATCAGTAAAAGGCAAGCAAAGGCTGTCAGCAACCTGTGCCAACCATGTCCATCCTCCTGCAGCATTCCATGCTGTTTCCCACTGTACACCATGGAGGAGAGCACTGCCTCTAAAAAATCCACTTGTAAATGCAGGTGCCATGGCGCTTACAGAGGGTCAGGACATCCAGCCACCAGCCTTCCTGCTGCTCACATCACTCTCACACTGGGCTCCTACCCAGCAGGCAAAGGCTCCTGGCAATGCCACCACAGGACCATGGAAAGATCACCTTATCCCCTCCCACAGAGAAGGAAAAACCCAGGATAACCTAAAAGACACAAGTACCACATGAGGGGATGGTGGGATGAGCTGCATGGCCAGACTTGTTTGATGTGTCAGTGATGAGCTGCAGGCTCAGGAGAGGCAGCATCATTTCACTTGGCCAGGCAGGAGATCCAGGCTCAACAGCAGGAAGGAAGCCAGAGGCCAGGACACTGCAGTGCTCTCTTCTAAGCTGTGACACTCCTTGGCCACACTGTCCTCATCCTGGTCCCCTCCTCTCCCCCCATGGCGCAGAAGTCAGCTCCTAACACTGACTGCTGCTGGGATTTCCACCTACTTGACTTTCTCAGGGAAAACAAAAAACCTTCCAGAAAGGCCATCAGCTGTTCCCTCAAAGGTCCTGCAGTGGCCAGGCCATCACTGTGACAAGCTCTGGCAGGAGACCTCCCTACCTGTTGTTGCAGCCACACAGTTTTTCCTGAAAGCAAGTGGAAGATCCACAGAAATGGGAGAGGCCTTGGGACATGAACCTTCAGATGTCCCCCCAAGACACCAGTCCCTCAGCCTTGGTGACTGACAGTGCACCAGCCTGGAGCCTGCTCCTCCCAGACTCCTGCCTAAGGCTGATGGACAGTTCCAGTCCCTGCCTTAAACTAAGGGTCCAAAGATCCCAGAGGGACCAGGCTGGAACCTGTCTTACATGGGCCAACCTGTACCAGCGCGTGGTGGATCGTGGCAGCAGCCTCTGCCCCACAGCAACCCCTTCCTCACAAAACTGAACCAGCAGAAGGAGAAACCCAACCACAGCCTGTCCACACTCCGTACTTCTCCCTGAAAAGCCTGGCTGGCTCCTTTCCCGGCAGGCAAGTGAGGAAACAGGGTTGTCTCCAGCACCTATTCCCCAGGCCCATCTGCTGTGTGCTAACACACACTTGCTCTCCAGCCCCAGCAAACACAACTGAGATAAACATTGCCTGCCACCTTCCTGGTGCCTGTGGGAGAGGAGCTCCTCCCAAACCAGCCCTGCAGTCACCCACCTACAAGAGGGCTTTTCTGGGGGACACCTCACAGGGAGCACGATAACACAAGGTCTCCACAGCCTGGCAGCAGGGACCTGCTGGAGGTTCTCTGGGGTACACACAGCAAGGAAAGGGCAACAGTGGTACAACACCACCACCTCCAGCAGCATGAATGGGGCTGGATCCACACCTCCAGCAGCATGGATGGGGCTGGATCCACACCTCCAGCAGCATGGATGGGGCTAGATCCACATGGCTGTGCTGCTCACCACAGCAGTTCTCCCCAACCGAGACAGGAGACATCAGCTGGCAGGAGGCACCACCACGTTGGCAGGAGTGCCCCTACCTTGGCAATCACAGCAATGTAATTATAATGCTTAAAAAATAATATAGAAGGTACTCAACCCAGCAGGCAGCTTTCAGCATGCTGAGCAGGTCCCAGGGAACTTCACTGCTCCAGGGATTAAGAAGGTTCCAGCTGGTCACCTTCCAAACCCACCTCAGGGCAGTGATATCCCCCTCTCAGGGCTCTGCTGAGAGATGAATCTGCTGAGCCTGAGTGTCCTGTCACTACAGAGCCCTGGCTCCTACACAGCCATCAAACTGGTCAGAGATGTCCACCACATTTGGGTGCCACCTGGGACCAAAGGCTTTTCTGGAGCAGGACAAAACAGGAAGGAAGAGGGCAGGGTAGGAGAGTGGGAAGTGCCCAAAATCCTGCAGTTTGCGTCTTTCCTGCTGGCAGGGAGCTGGGGGAGTGCCAACGCTGTGTGATGTGCAGCCGAGCTCCAGGGCAGGGGATAGCAACCAGCCCTGGGCAGAAGCACCTTAGAACTGCCAGAGAACAGCTCGAGGTGACCTGGGCACCAGAGCAAGAGATCCCAGGGCTCTGCTGCAGAGCCCACATTGGCAACAGGATTATAGGAGCTTGTGTCAATCACACACAGCAACAGAATCAGGCTGTTTCTCTAAATAAAACTCCTCCAGAACAGCTAAAGCCTTAAAACTTACTGCTTCAGCTCTCCCCCACAATAAATAAACAAATAAATAAAAAATCAATTGTTCCAGTAAGCAATCCAAACCCTGAGCTCTCTGACACAGAACGCATCCCAGCAAAATCCTCATCTGACAAATACAAGAAAAAGCACCAGAACTTCGTGGAAGAAAAGAAAAATCACCAAAAATCCCTAAACAAAATCCTGCCTCAATTGTTTGTGAGCTGCAAACCCCTTCCCCTCCTTCCCATCCAGCTGATCGTTAATATTTCCAGTTTAATTTCCTTTCAACAGCACTGCATGCCCTGACCTAAGAGAGGACTGCTGAGCCTTCCCCCGCACGGACCTACCACATCTGCAGAGCAGAGGACCCCCGTGCCTGTGCAGGAAGGGGTGCAGGAGGTCAGGAACGACACGGCATCGCTCTGGCAGTGGTACTGGCGGGAGGACATGTGGGTTGGGATCATGAAGCCTGGGCGAGGAGATGCTGTTGGCTGAGCTGACTCACTCTTGCAGAGCCAGGCAAGGGCTGGGAGGCTGGACCAGGAAGGTTGCAGCAGATATACTGGCAGAGCAACACAGAAACACCGGGAACTGGGACTTTCCACTTGGTACAAGTTTCTGTAGGAGCCTCAGTGGAGAAAAACAGGTTCTGATTCACACTTCGGAACCCCCAAGGCTATAAAGTGAGTGTTGCCAGCTCCACGCTGGCATCATCCAGACAGGACAGGTTGCATAAAGACTTCCAAATCCTGCCTCCAAAGTGAAGCAAGAAAATGAAACAGCCTTTAATATCAGTGACCTTCACCTCATTCTTCCAGGACACTTGTGGATTCCTTCCAACTCAGGATATTCTGTATTGGATAGACACAGACAAACATAAAGGACCAGAAGGATCCTGTCCCTCTGCCCTCTCTTCCAAATGTGCCGAGCAAGGGCAGAGACAGCAAAGAGAATGTCCCCTACACTCCCTCACGCTCTGCTAGAGCACCATCCCAAAGTGACCATCATGCAGTGCCAGGTGGGCCCGCTGCAATGGCACAAATGTGCCCAAAAAACAGGGGCTGCACCTCTCCACCAGCACCCCACTTCCACTAGAGCAAGAGTGGAGGATCCTAGGATAAATCAGAAGAGACCTCAGGGTTCTCCAGCCCAAACTCCATCTCTTTAAGAGATCACAGCAGGTCGGTCAGGTTTAGACAGTGTGGTCTTGGAGACCTCCCAGCACACACTACACAACCTCTCTGGGCAGAGACCTTGACTGACTGTCCTTGGGCAAAAATGCTCCTCATTATAGCCAGTCTGGTGCTCTCCTGGTTGATCCTGTGTTTGTTGTTTCCTGCCCTCCCACCCCATGCTGCTGTGAAGACCCTGGCTCTGTCTTCTGGATGATATCCCTGTAGGTATTGGTGGAGCTCCTCCAAAGCCTCCTCCCCTCAGGTTGAATGAAACACAGAATCACAGAACAGTTTGGGTTGTGAGGGAAACTTCATCTTGTTCCACCCCCTGCCATGGGCAGGGACACCTTCCACTAGATCAGGTTGCTCCAATCTCCATCCAACCTGGCCTTGGACACTCCAGGGACAGGGCAGCCACAGCTTCTCTGGGCAACCTGTGCCAGGGCCTCACCACCATCACAGGGAAGAATTCTGTCCCAATATCCTATCTAACCTTGCCCTCTGGCAGTGGGAAGCCATTCCCCCTTGTCCTGTCCCTCCATCCCTTATCCCAAGTCCCTCTCCAGCTCTCTTGGAGATCCTTTAGGCACTGGAAGGGGCTCTCAGGCCTCCCTGGAGCCTTCTCTTCTCCAGGTGAACACCCCCAGCTCTCTCAGCCTGGCTCCAGAGCAGGGGGGCTCCAGCCCTAAGTGATCAACTTAGTGGCCTCCTCTGGACTCACTCCAGCAGGTCAATGCCTTCCCCATGCTGAATCCTTGAGCGAGCTGAACAACCTCATCCTCTCCTTGTAGGACACAGCTCCAGCACCCCGACCATCCCAGAGCCCCTCCACTACGACTGGCTGCAGTCTCACCCTACACCTCCCTGGGTGACACTCCTGCTCCCCTCACAGAGCACTGGGAAGTGTTTGGTACCATATGGGGCTGAGCAGTCCCCTGGAATGGGGCTGGGGGCTCACACCCTTCCCAGGGCATCTGCCAAAGTGCTGAGGGAGCCCTGGATAAAAAGCTCCTACAAACCACAGCTTCATCCAAGCAGGGCCCTGACAACTCCAAAAGCACCAGCAGATCAACCTTCTGGTGACTTCAGAGACAAAACTGCTTTAAGAAACTCTTGCTAAAATAGCTTGGCTTTGTCACCACGTCTGACACCTCATGATGTTCCAGGCACCATCACCACAACCAGCTGCACAGCCCAGGACAGGGACCAGCACTGGCCTCCCAGAAGACCTGCAACATCCAGGACATGCAGGCCCCTGTGTGAAGCAGCACTGGGATCTAATCATCACACTGAGGTCACAGGAGAAATGAAGAAGAAACTCCAAAGAGGCCACGACCTTCTTCATGCAGCCTCTGACACCAGGATGTTCCTTCAGCCAGGACCAGAGCTGGGGCCTCACTCTGAGCTCCCTTTGTTCTTTCCTCTGATGGAAGGGAACCACAACAGCTACAACTACACAAACTCCTCCTTTTGTTGAAGCACTGGATGAAATAAAACTTCTTGATCCTGAAATATTAATTTTTGAGTTCTCCAGAGCTTTATCGTATATTTATATCTGAGGAACCAGCCTATTCCCCTTCCACACCAAACTCTCCTCTGGCCAGAACACCCCTTCTTTCTGGAGGTCACCTCCTCCCAGCCCAGTCTTAGGACTCCTGACCATTCACTGGGGCAGGACAATTATATTGATGCAGAAAGTGGCACTTTCTACTGGTATTAACCTGCAATGGATTGAAATAGGACAACTGGATTTGTTCTGTTTAATAAAGCAACGGTGGCAGACAAAAATCCCTCAACAAAGCAGAAGGGAGCAGAAAAAATGTCTAATTCTGCAGCACGAGATCATGCAAGAGTGAGCACTTCATGGTGAATGGGGCATTTAAGACCCACCAACACCACACAACCTTCCCCAGAAGATGCCAAGAGGCTCAGACAGACACTAAGAGCTTCCCAAGCTGTTCCTGGGAATTTCTTGGTCCCATTGCACCAAGCCTCAAGAGGGTTCCTGCACAGTTCCTATTTAGCTGCTTCTTTTCCCACACTGGACATGGCTCCGGCAGCTCAGATGTGCTCCAGCAGCCAGGGAGAGAAGAGGCCGGGAGTTTTAATGAGAAGTTCCCAGGGGAAAACTGAACTCTGATAATGAGAGGTCTGAGAGAAAGAACACTGGCCCTGTCTGTATGGAGTGCACTCAGTAGCAGAGTTTTCTCTCAGCCAACAAAAATACAGAACATGCTCTCAAACTGCAGCTTTCTCTACAATTTGCCATGACCTCCCCAAAAACAGGGCGTACCTGCCTGGGGACAGATGCTAAGTGTGAGAGGGGACATTTTGCTGTGGGATAGGCAAGAAAGGACTTCATAGAATCACAGAATCGCCTAAGTGGGAAGGGACCACAAGAATCATTGAGTCCAACTCCTGGCCCTGCACAGGTCAACCCAACAATCCCACCCTGTTCCTGAGAGTGTTGGGCAATTCCAAGGCAATGCCCAATAAATATAAATGATGCAAAGGATGCAAGTGGGACAGAGAACATGCTTCTCTACCCTTTGCCAGCCACAAAGAGACACCAAAGAATGTGTCAAGAGTGTGGAGGGAAACAAGAGGGCAGAGGCACAGAAAGCTCTGTAACACACACCAAAGTCTAGCTTTGATGGAGGAAGGAAGTTGAGGAAGAGAGAAGAGTCATTGCTTAGAGAGTCCTCTTCATGGACAAAATCCCTGGGTTTGGCCCTGGAATAAGGAGAGAAGGAGCAGAGTCTTTGAAGGCATGTGCCCATTTGGAGTTACTGGAGTTGCAGAGCCAATGCTGCTGCAGGAGTGCCAAGGGACACACATCTGGGAGGAGCGGGGCTCACACTGGCTTCTCTCCTAGGCCAGGGACACGCAGGGAGCGTAATCCCAAACCAAGGGACAGGAAGACATCATTCTTCATATGAAATCATCAAAGCAGAATCAGAATCTGGAAGGCCTGTCTTGTGAGAAAAACAGGGCATGAATCACACTAGCCTTTAATACACCTTAATTGCTCCAGTGTTGTAAGAAATGAGCTCCCAGAAGAAAACCAGTTTGGCTGGCAGAGCACAGGCACGCTGGGACAAGACCATTCCCAAAGGCTCCTTGGTTAATGAGCAGCTTTCCCAAATCTCTGCCAGGGCAACAAGAACCATCCCTGAGGATACAAAAGGAAGAGGCACACAGAGTATTTCAAAGAGGTCAGCAAAGTCAAAAGTTTTGCAAGCTCTGGATTCAAGAGGTTGTGATGAGGGACTGGGTGTCTCACCCTAAAGCAGCACCTCCTGTACCTGCCCAAGATTCTTGGGATGCAGGGCCCAGACAAGGTGGGCAAGAGCAATGTGACCTCTTCAAAACCCAGGATGGGGGCTCTCAGCAGCACAGGATCATCACGGGACAGGCTTTGCAGCTCCACAGCTGGCAGGAGAGTGGTCCAGGAAGGTCCCTCTGGAGCCCCAGCCCTGGGGACAGCCACCAGCACAGCCTCAGTGCCTCTCACACTATACTGTTTCTCATTAAGATCAATTCCAGCCTGTTGTTATAATTAATAAGCTTGTCTTGCCTCCCTGCATGCAAGCAGAGGACATTTCTGCAGCTGCAATCACACTTCACGCCAAAGAAACCAATTTAGCACAGCGCTGCTGCTGCCATCATTCCTGCGCTCAATGACTTTATTTACCTTCTCTGTACCTAATTTTCCCAGTCTTAGGTACCTGGGGAAATTAAAAAGAAAAAATATCAAACTCCAATTGCACCCAAATATTATAGTAGGTGAGGGAAATTTGTGTCCTTAACTCGGGCCTGCATTTACTATGAATATGCTTAAACAGGTTCAATAATGTCTTAATACATTGATTTGGCTTCCATCCATATCTTGCCTTGCTTTGACTACACAACATTGACTAAGATCCACATATAGTGGATATTTGAACCCACTTAAGAGCAAATACACAAAGGAGGTACAGCAGTTTTATAAGGGTTTGTCACGGTGACATGAAATTGGTGTAACTGGGGTGCAGAAAGCACAAAGGATCTCTGGTTCTGCTAAAACATTTGGGAGTGCTTGGGTGCCTGCAGTTCCTAGAAAAGCTGCTTTTTCAAAGGAAAAACGTTCACAATCCTCCAGCAAATGCAACACAAGAACTCAAGAATTTAATATTTTTTAGTTAGTAAAACAACAGGCCAGACCTAGAAGACTGATGGACCCAAGTTTCATTGGAGACTTGCAGCTTCAGCTTCTTATACACTTGGATTAAGAAAACACTTTGAGAACAGTGGTTTTGTTCTTCAGAAAGCCTGGTATAAATTGGTTCAGCTACCTTGTGTGGTTTTTATAATTACACTCCGTATTTGGTCTGAGCAGGTTTCCCACGTAAAATAAAGTTGTTCAGTAAAATTCATGAGTAACTAAAGTGGAGAAAGAGTCAGACTCCATGGAAATAATCCCATAGACCAGCATAATTCATCTTACAGATCCGCAGCTGAATAAAACAGTTAAAATAAAATTAAAAGATAGCTTAGATAGAAAGGCTCAAATCCTCTAAACTTTTACTCCCAGCCATCAAAGCAAGGCTTCCACACAGAAAAACTGAAAGCCAACGTGACCCACGACCCAGCCAGAGTAAGGGTCTTGCTAATGTGATGTGCACACACAAGCATTATGAAAGCTGCTGGAACTCAGCCTTTGGACCTTCAGACTCATCTTTAAGTGAAGCCAGAGGAAAGTTTCTTTGGAAGCAGCAGAATGGAATCTGGAATTTAATTTTCTTGCTGTTTGAGGCACTCGCTGTGCACACACGTCAGCAGGTGCCCCAGAGCCCCATTCGCTCCCTCGTTGATGCTGGGAACAGGTTTAGTAACAAATGTGCACTGTGGTTTCACTTCAGCGGCCTCAGCAGGGAAGGAGCTTGGAACTATTCACATGTGGAGAAGCCTGATCACTTCTGAGGAAAAGAAAGAAAAATTTCAAACTCTGAAGAGATCCCCCTGGGTAGGAAGCAAGGCTTTGAAGGAAGGGGAGGGGCTCCAAGAAGTTATTTAATCATTCCCTGACTGGCCCATAAACACTTTCCTGACTTGAGGCAGCTCAGGAAATTCCTCAAGAGCCCACAAAGGGTCAGTGCTGGAAGCACCTTCCCTGGTTGGTAACCTAGATGAGCTGAAGAGGTGGCTGGAGGTGACAGGGGGGGACCAGCTGCAGGGAGCCAGACAGGCCACAGGCAGAGGTCAAACAGGTGAGATCTGACAGAGGAGTACCTGGGCCAGTGTTGAGCCCCAGCTCTCAGCCCAAAAAACTCTGGCCCTCTGAATATATTTACAGAGCAAAGCCCTGACACCAGGACACCATGGACCGATGGAATACCATTGATCGATCATGCGCCCCGCAGGACCAGCAAGACACCAAATCCTCTGGGATGAGCTGTAACACAACATGGAGCAATGTCCTTTAAACCTCAAGGTGCGCCAGAAGAGGGTGGGAGTTATCAGGAGCCCCAGGACAAGCACACCTAGAGCAACAGGAAGCCAAACCACAGCCTGGATGCAGCCTCCTCTCTCGCGGCCACAATGGCTCCCAGCTGCTCTGGACAAACTGGGAGCAGTTTAGCACTGAACATGTGGGCAGAACACATCCCAGAGGTGCCAGTCCTGACCTCCAAGCCTCCTCTGAAGTCAGGCTTTCACAGGATATATAGAAATCAGGGAATATCAAGAAAAACAGGGAGAGCATTTACGACCAATATACCCATTCTAGGACTAGTGAGACGCTGGGGAGGAACAGCTGGGAGGATGATGTTCTTTAATACTACTGCTATGCTAATTCATTTCACATCATGGCAGGTTTTAATTTAAAAACTCAACAGAATCTATGGTGGTTGGGTCAGGAAAAGTGGGAGGGATGGCCAGAAGAGCTCAGAGTGGGAGGATTTCAAATGAAATGTAGGACGGAACAGACTAGAAGACATCTCTTATGATGTCTCATGTCTGGAGAGCAAGACATGGGACAGGTTTGAGGAGCTGCAGGTTGCTCTGTGAGCAACTCCACACTCCCACCTTACTCCCACTGCCAGCACCACCATCTCAGCTCCAAAATACTGCCCTGTACTTTCAGAGAGCAAATTAAAATCCCTTCTTCCCAGCATCAGGAAATTTGCTGCCTTTGAGGCCTGAAAGGCAAAATACTGCAGTTGGGGGATGCCATGCAGGTGTCAGAGGGCTGTGTGCCCCCCCTCATGGCCCTGCAGGGGTTGTGGGCTGTGGCAGCTGTCGCAGCACAGGCACAGCCACAGGGAAGGAGATGGGAGAAGCTGCCAAGCCCCCCTCTCCCCTTTTGCCCCCCAGTTCCCAGCCCTGCCCATTACGAGCTGCATGGACCAGACCAGTATTTGCTTGAGAAACAACCATCTTTTTCCCTTAATTCTCCCTGATAAAATAAATCAAGGCATAGCTCCAAGGTGCAATTAAGAAAAAAACAACAGTAATCAAGAGCTTGGTATCCTTTGAGATGGAGGGAGACAGAAAGACTCGTGTTTCCATGAGATCTGAGACTAAGGAGAGGGGCCTGCAGCCTGGCAGGGGGAAGCAGAGCCCCCAGCCTCCTCCTCCTCCTCTCCTGGGCCTTTAACTTGGCCACGATCCCAGCTCCTGGCAGAGCTGCTGCCGGGAGCTCTTCCTGCACATGAGGAGAGTTCTCAGGCCAAGCTCTGCCCCAGCACTGCCCCACACCAGAGCAGGCAGTGCCTTTCCCACAGCTGCCAGCCACACTCGGGGCACCCCAGGCAGGATCTCCCTGTCCCAAGGAGCTGAAAGGCAGCAGGACACTGTGGTTCCATTGCCAGGGGCTGTCAGGCTCTCCTCAGGATGATTAACAGGCCTTAATGAGGAGCTAAGCCAGTCCTGTGCCTCAGGAAAGCAGCTCATGCTTAATATCTCAGCCAACAAGCTTTGCACTGATCTGCAGAAAGAAAGAAAGATCGCCAAGGGACAGAAGAAGAGAGAGGAACTCTGGATGGAACTCCTGGCAGCCCCAGAATTCAGTCTGTGGTCAGATCAGGGCATGATAACTGAGCCACCACAGTTACACTGGGAACGTCACTGGGAGCGAGGGGAAAGGAGAGGATGGAGGTTCCTCCCAGAGCCAGTGCCACCAACTAGCAAGCCCTGCCATCTCCTGACATGCCTGAGCAGCTCCTCTGGTGACAGGAGGTCAGAAGGCAGAGGGCAAACCTGACTGTCCCCCTCCTACATCAGGAACCGCGTCTGCACATCTCCAAAGAACACCAGTCCCAGAAGAGGATAGTGATGCAGAGCAGAGCCCAGGGCAATGTCCCAGATGAACTGCAGCCTGCACACACACACACACACACACACACACACTCACACTCCCTCTGCCCAGAGTCCTTGGCTCCACGTGCAGCCACACTCACTGCCAGGTGCTGGAACACACGTATCGGCCTGGGGCAGCTGCTGTGCTGGAGCCACGTCCCTCCAGCTGTACTGACCTGGGCAAAGGGGGGCTGAGGGGCTGCCTGGCCAGCGTGGAGAGCTGGGCTTGGAATAGCAGCAAACCCCATCAGCCTCATAGATGGCTCCAGTCTTTCCTGCTCCCGGATCATCCGCAGCTCCTTCAGCTCTGCTCCCCTTCCCAGGTTACGTCAGGTCAAGCAGATGAATGCAAGAACACACCGAATTTGTTGCTGCATCAGGCATGCTTTGGGGAGCCTATTGCCAAATGCAGCAGGCTCTGCTCTCCTCGCAGGCTTAGGGGGAGAAGAACAAGGGGGGAGAAGCTGCCTCAGGTGCTGTTCAAGCTTAGGGCAAACGAACCAGTATCTCCCCCATGCAATGGGAGGAAGAAGCAATTTATTGTGACAATTGGTGAGTGCCTGCAGCGGGGTTGGCCCTTCCTGTCAGAGCTGGTGAACCACACTGAGGCTGCAGCCCAGAGGGGAGGGTCTGGCAGTCAAGTGGTATATGCATCACTCCCGGGGGGAAAACCAGCAGCAACTCGGGAAAACCAGGCTGTAAGAGATCCCAGGCTGCAAGAGATCCCTGCTGCTTGTGCTCCTCACCTGGGGCTGCCAGGGAGCAGCAGGAGCTCAACACGGTGTCGGACACACCACGGCACCCCCCTCTCCAGAGGTGCCATGTCTCAACCCTTCAGCCTGCAAAGGGGTTGAACGTTTGGGCACAAGTGTCTCTGGAATGAGACACAGGGGTAGGGAGGATCCAGGAATGTGGCACAGGTGGGATGCTCATATTTGCATCTTGAGCTCATATAGGAAGTTCATGTTGACTGTGGAGAGTCTGCAGTCCAGGAAGCCAGGAAATAAAAAGTTCTTAACTTTTAAGGGTCCTGTAACAAGAATGATCTGGGATGCCAGGTGTCTGGATTAGCCAGGAGAGAACAGGCAGCAGCACCAAAGCCCCCTCCTGAAGGAACGTAATTCCATTGTCCATTTGGTCTCCAGTGAATACACAGATAAGGCTGTGTCCTCCTTAGCTTGCAACACCTGCCTAGCTGCCACATTCCCTTTTTCTATAAAGTATCTGGTGAGGTTCCAGATAGAGCTGGGACTGATTCTCCTGCTATAACCTATAAATCACCATCTGCACCTACAAAATAAGGCTTCACACCTGTACACCCTTCTACGTCCATATCTGTGCAGCCCTGTGCCTGCAGGAGACGGTGGTGTTTTGGAGAGCCTTGGATTCTCCTTCCATGGGGCACAGAGAGCAGCCAAGGCACTGACAGACTACTAAGCCTAAGACAAGTCCAGAAACTAAACATGAATTTCTCAAGTCCTGGCAACGCTCCTTCACCATCCTCTAAATTCTTCTTATTCAGTAGCAGAACAATTTCCAAACCTTTGGGTCAGCCCGGAGCTGCTCTCTCCAAGCTGCAGGAACCACGTGTGGGAGCACACAGTTCCCTGTATTCCAGAATAGAAAGCAGCTGGAGTCACATCCGAGCACTGCAACGGGAAGATGAAAGACTTTCAGACACTCCTCTTTTTCTGCTGACACTGCCTTTATGGGCCCTTCTCCTGCCCTCCACTACACATACAGCTCCTCGAGCTGCTAATTTTCCACAGGTGTTGAAATTTCAGATGCTTTTCCACCTTTATGTACTCTTTTTAAATAACAGGGACATATGGTTTATTACAGCTATTAAAGGGTTTATATATGTATGTGGGGGAAAGCTTAAGAGAGCAAAACATACATCTGATCCTGGGATTCAGAAGACTCCCAGGACCTCTGAGCACCCAAGCACTGGTGCCTGGCCACAGAGGAGCAGAGACACCCCTGCCTGCAAACACCTCACCAGGGGCTGAAGTGAGTGTCTGGTTCATCTACATCACCTTCAGTGCTAGCAAGGAGGTTTATACCAGCCCAGGAGAGTCTCAGGACTGCTGTTCCCTTTCTAGAACAGCTGCCACTCCTGAAAAGAATGAAGGTCCAGGACAAGGCCAGTGCCAGGATCTAACCCGGAGCTTATAGAGAGGGTCTCTGTTACCCCAATTTCACTAACACAGGCTCTGTGCATGGGTTGGATTAGTGCAGCTGAAAAAAGATATCCCAAAACACAGGAGCTCAGCTTCTCTTGGAAGAGGAAAGGATCCCAATAGGGAAAGCTGTCTCAGAAACCCCCTGATGTGTCCCTCACCCCTGCTGCAGCTGTGGTACCACTGGAGGAGCTCAGAGACCTGAGCACGGAGATACTTCAAGTAAGTTTTGAAGAACTCTCTCCTGGTCCTGTTTGAAACAGCCCCTGGGGAAGCAGAGCACAGGCTGCTCTTCAAAGGAGGCACAGGGACCTAGGATGCAGGACCTAGGCGTGGAGGCTCTTCAGCTGAGAAAGTGGGAAAGAAAGTAACCATGGGGCTGGTTACCACAGCTGTGCTTTACAATACAGGCTTTATCTGCTCTCAGCAGGGAAGGGAGAGGCAAGGAAAGGAGCAGGAAGCTGAACTCATTAAGTTGCTCTCTCATCTAAGGAGCTGGGACAGCTTCAGCAGGGAGGGTGGACTCGTGGGACCAAAGGACGCTTGTTTCCATCCATTTAGCTACCCACACCTGAGGTATGTTTGAACAATCATTTCAAAAGTAATCCTTCAGAAAAGTGAGCTGGATGAAGAGGAACCTCTACTTGTTTGGTTCTTTTTTTGTTTCTCTGTCTTTAAGCCAATTAAGGAACTTCTTTTTAAGCAAGGGTCTGTGGTCTGCCTCAGAGAGCCTGTGCTCCCTGGAGAACAGAGCGAGGTGATGTGGCCGTGTGGAGCCAGCACTGCAGGGAGTGCTGGCCTGGGCTCCTCTGCAAAAATCCCCCTATTCCAAACTCCCAGAATCCCTGTTTTCTAACACGCCTGCAGTAGGTGCCTCTCCCCTTGGCATGTTGCTTTTCTCACCGGTACATCACACAAAAAGCAAGTCGTGTTGACATCAGGCAGAGTTATCCTTGTGTCTTTCAACACTTGCCCAGTGTTTGAAGAACCCAGCATTGAAAATGCCTTTGAAGCTTCACAGCCAGCCAAGAAGATGCCAAGACGAAGGCATGGTCTGTACTTTTACTCTGGTCTTGTAATCACAGAATCACAGTGGTTTGGGTTGGAAGGGACCTTAAACCTCATCCCTCTGCCATGGGCAGGGACACCTTCCACTAGCCCAGGTTGCTCCAAGACCCGTCCAACCTGGCCTTGGACACTTCCAGGGATGGGGCAGCCACAGCTCTCTGGGCAAACTGTGCCAGGGCCTGCCCACCCTCACAGGGAAAGATTCCTTCCCAGCACCAGGGTGGTCAAGCCCAAGCACAATGGAAGGAGGCTCCAAACACAGGCAGAGACTCACCCGAGGAGACAGGACCAGCAGCTGGGAAACGTGTTTGCTGGGACAAACGGCTCCTGGTGCGGGACTGTGCAGACAGAACCCTGGTATGCACTAAATGGCAGAAGTTTTGCCTTTCACACAGCACTCAGGGCTAGTTTCCATCCTTCCCCCAGCACAGCCCATGGAGGATGCACACACTGTGCATGAGGAAACTAAAGCACCTGTGTGTGCAGGGTAATTTGGAAGTACAGTCCATTTGCCCAGATGAAGACCACCTCCTACTCTACTGCCTTTAAGAACAGGGAACAACTTTAGATGGCACACACCTCAGCAACAGGATTTAGAACTTATGCTGGTACCCCTTCTATCCTTTCTTTGAGGTGGTTTCACATCACTTTCCAACACACCTGGTGTGGGGTAGGAGAAGAATTTTCCTGTTTCCAAGGTCCAGAGGGATGTGAGACTAAGGCTAAACTTGCTGTGGGCCTGCAGCTGGCAAGAGCCAGAAAAATATGATGGGTCCATAAGCTCAGGACCCACCTATATCCCCTAACTCCCACTGCAACTTCCATCTCATGGGGAGGCTGGAAGAGGAGATTTAATGGTGGCTGCCAACCCAAAATGCTGCTCAGCTAAAGACTTATGCTGCAATTTGTAGTGCTGTTAAAATAGAATTGGAAGAGCGGAGCGGGGAGAGAAAGAAAGAATGAAAGAGAGAGGAAGGGAAATGGATCAGGAGCAACACCATGGCTTCAAAGCTGTCTGCTCCCATCTCTCACATCTCCATTAAATCAATCACTCTGCACTTCCAGCTGCTGTGCTCCAGCCCTCAGATCCTGCAATGCCAATACCTGGGCTCACTTCACAGGGGCACACATGCAGGGTAATAGAGATCAGTCCCTCTCTGCAGCAGCTGAAGTGTCAGGCTCAATAAATAGAGCTGGCAGAGAATGGCACAAAAGGGTCAGGGCATCCACAGGCTGGTGGCTGCTTGCAGGATTTCCAGACTGCAGCCACCAAGGACAGGAGAAGGGACATTCCCCTTCCAAATGTCACCCACTGCCTTCTCATTCCAGCACAGTTTAAACACCATTCCTACCTGCTGAGGTCAGAGGTGAGCTAAATTATGCCCGGTAGCTGCAGGAGTTTGCCAGCCCTGCACACTACACCTGCAGGAAAGAGGCTGCCAAGTCCTGGATCGACATCCCTGCATGTGCAAAGAGCCAGAGGATTCCCCCACCGAGGTGCTCCTGACCCCTCCTGTGAGAAGCCAAGGCAGGGTCAGAGTGCCCTGCAGCTCCCAGGGAGTCCTGGCTCTGCTCTGCAGGACTGGGTGCTGGCATATGGCCTTCAGAAAATCAAAACCAAAACCTCTTCAGTGAACTTCAAGAGAACAGCTTCCCCTTGACACCAGGGACACTCCCCCTACCGTGAGCCAGTCCTTTGTCCCATACTGCCCAAAACATGGAGGAAATCCAGAGTTACAGCCAAGGAGCCTTTGGCATTGCAGTACCTCAGCATCCTGCTCTTTGCTCCAGGCTCGAGGATTCACACCTCTTTACAGCAACCACCACAGGCCTGGGGGCCTCAGTTTAATGGGGCCAAACTGTGGATCCAACCCTGACCACCCAGGCACTGGGGACCTCGCAAACTCTGCCTCTAAAGTACCTCCTCAGGGTGCTCCAGCCAGCAACTGAGTTCAGTTCCACAGAATCACAGAATCATTAAGGTTGGAAAAGACCTCCAAGGTTATCAAGTCCAACTTTTGACCAAATACCACCGTGCCCACTAAACCATATTGCAAAGTGCCATGTCTACTCATTTTTTTGAACACTTCTGGGGTGGTGACTCCACCATTGCTCTGGACTGTCTGTTCCAAAGCTAAACCACTCTTTCCGTGAAGAAACGTTTCCTAATATCCAACCTGAACAACTTGAGGCTGCTGCCCTTAACCTATCGCTTGTTACCTGGGAGAATAGGCTGATCCACCTCATCACAACCTCCTTTCAGGTAGTTCCAGAGAGTGTCTCCCATCTCTTCTTGCAAGGGAGATGGGAGAAGATGGGATCCTGTGCACAGGCTGAGTCCCACCAAGAGCAATGGATCTGTTTGTGCCTGTGCTCCTGACCTACAAAAGTCACTTCTCTCTCTCTCATGGGCCTGAACTTTAAAGGGGACAATGAGCAACAGTTCCCAAGAAGTGATAAAACATGCTGATCTTACTGTGGTTTGGCTGGGAATCCTTCACTATGCACAGCTTACTTGGCATTTTTATTTCCTGATGGCTTCTAGGACAGTCCTGGGCCCATCTTCAGTGCCAGTGAACACAATAAAACACCCCTGGGTGTGCAGAGTGAACCCTGACCTGTGCCCGCTGCAGCACATGGGCTCCCTCAGCATGTTGTGATCCCACCAGCCTAAAACCCTTCCCAGCACCTCCTGCCCCAGCAGCACCAAGCCAAGGGTGGGGGTCAATAGTGCCCTGAAACCACCTGGGGCTGCTGCCACATCACCCTGCAGGATACCACAGGCTCCAGGAGGACACAAGAGCATTGCACCACACCAGAAGCCCACCATGATCCCACCATCCCAGCAAGCAGACATTCCACACAGGAACCCACACTTGGTCTCACATTTAGTTTGGCATCACTGTGCACTTTGAAAATGGTGTCTGGTTTCCCCAACTTCTCAGAGGCAAGGAGAAGGATTGGGCAACTTACATGAAGCTGGAAAGGCCAGGAGCAGAACAATGCTGTGCTGGGGCAGGCTGAGCCACATGACCACCTAGCACCCCAACCTACTCCTTTTGCTCATGCCCCAAGTTCTAGAGCTACTGCCACCTTAACTGAGCCAACACATCTGGCAGACCCCTGGAGCAGTCAGGGATGCTGGAACTACCAGGGAAGCCCCTACAAGTTATACTGTACCCTGGAGGCCCCCAGACTGGGTAACTCAGACCATAGCAGTATTTACTGCCTCATAAAGATGACACATACCTAAGTCAGTGCTTTGACAGCTGGAGACTGGAGGATGCTCCTGGCTTGAGCACATGCAATTAACCCTCACAAGTCCATGTGCCAGAGGGAAACATCCTGACACCACAGAGACACCTGCAGAGGCCATGCTGGGGCTGCTCTAACAACTCAGCATCCCTTCCCTGCAGAAGGACACAGCACTTCCTACCAGGGAGGGCAGCTCCTGCTTTTGGATAAAGCTCCTGAACCTCTTCAAGTCAAACACATCTCACAAACAGATCTGGGGTAAGCTCACCAAGGACAGCCTGAAGGACATCACTGTCAACCTACGGACACGGGACAGGGAGGAGGAAGGAGAACACATGCCCTGAACACTGAAACACACAGCAGCTGAAATGCTGCACAAGACAGATGGGCCCTGTCAGCTGCTGTGCCCTCCCCACCAGCACTCCCTGAGCAAGCCAGGGCTGCAGTGCCCACAGCAGTGTGCCTAGAAGACACAGCGCATCTAAACATTTGCTGTAGGAAAACATAACCCAAGGAAAACAGGTCATTGGGTCAAGCTTTGCTGGAGATTCTCTAGGGCATGTGTAAAGTGATGATGCTGCCAGCACATGTCACTGCTGGGCAGGACAACAGAGCACCACTGACAGGTCCAACCTGTGCAACGGGCTGCAGCCCTGCAGCTCCTGCAAAAAACAGTCTTTCCACATTTCAGAAGCACCAAATGTTTCCACTTGTCCCTCCCCACAGACAGACACAGTAAGGCAGCAGGAGAAGCCTCAGCTCCTCAGCAGGGAAGGTCCAGGTGTGATGGGATGTCCCAGCACTGCATGGGGCACATGCCAGTCAACACCAGGGCTCTCAATGAGAGGGGTCTCCTCCTTCAGCAGAAAAAACCCCATGTACATACATACACACACACATCCATTCACCTGCCTACCTACAGCTTCACTTTTCCAAGGTATGTAGGTTAAAATCAGGTTTTCAGGAAGACAAAAGATCCTGCCTGTGTCCACACTCTTCCCACTCTACAGCTGGGGAATGCTACTGAAGGCCAAGGAGTATGGACACCCTATCTTCTCCCACCAAAAGGTGGCAAGATCCAGCCTCCCAACATCCCCTTTTGCTGTAGTGAATCTGCCATGCCCTGAATGCTAGAGCCCAGCTCTGTGTAACTCCAAGCTGAAGTGCTGGGAGCACTGGGAGCAGCAGGGCTGGAACCCAAGTGACTGGAGACCAAGCTGAGATCTGGGCAAGGGCAGGCAAGGCCCCTCCAGCTCTCAGCAAGCTGCTGACTTGGCTTGACTTTGAGCACCTACAGCCCAAGCCCTCCTCATCCCCTGCACCGCCCCGGCTCTCCTGCTGCCGGTCCTGCCGCCATCCAGAAGGGCTCCAGGCTGCCTTCACACTCCACTTCCAGCTTCCTTCTGGTTTGGATGTCCTGCTGCAGCCTCAGAAATGCCATCTGTAATGCAGGAGCAGCTGCCTTCTCTTCAGCTCAGCTCTTCACAGCTCCTCACGGTGACCCTCAGCACCTGCCCCTCGCAGGGCTCTGTGGTGCTCGTGGGCACGGTGAGCGGCACCGGCTGGCACAGGCTGCTAGCTCTGATCCTGGTACCTTGCCAGGCAGAGTGGGAGGGCTGGCAGGGTGACAGGCACAGGAAGATGCCCAAGTCAAATAAAAGCCATGGGCAGTTTGTTGAGGAGAATGGCTGATAAGGCACAGCTCCCTGGGTGGGTTGTGGATGCCTGGGCAGGAGCAGAGAGATGCAGCCCAGCTTGGCAAATGCAAACAACACCCAACCAGTTCTCACCTTTCCTCTCTGTGCCCCTGAACAACTGCCCTTCTGTTGGGGTGTTTCATCCCAGGGAACAAAGGCCTGCAGAGGGTTCATTCAGCACAGCCTCCCCTCAACCACAGCACCAGGCTCCAGCCATGCTGGGAACAAGGCAGCCTTTCAGGGACACAGCCAGCTTGGGGCCAGGCACTCATGGATGGGGAGGAGGGTGGATGGAGATGGATGTAGCTCTGCGTGTCCTCCTGTTGCCATTTCTGAGTCACACTGGTCAGAGATCCAGGCCCAGAGCCACTAGTGCCGAACTGGATTAAGTCACTGGTTGGAGAAATTCAGCATGTGCCTCTCATAGCAACAAGTTCCTTGTGATTTTGGAGGAAAGCAGTGAGCTCTGGGATGAACCCAGGAAACACTGGGCACTCAGCAGCACTGAACTGCTCACAGGGAAGGGAGCTCCCTGCTCACTCAGAGAGCGGGAGGATATTCTTGCTTTCACCCCTCCTCTCACAAGCTCAGAACACGAGTTTAATGTGTGCCCATCTCCCTCCAGGACACCTGCTGCACACTTGTGTTTGTGGTTTCCATCCTGGCCCTGGGAGAAGAAATAACACCCCAAACACACATATTCCTACATTTTCTTCTTCCTTGCAGCAGCTCAGCCAGGCTCGTGAGCTTCCTGCTGTCACCACATCCATCCTTCCAGAGGACTGAGAGCATTTCACAGTTCCAGGTTACAGGTATGACACCTCTCAGGGGGACAACTGTTTGCCATGAAAGACGAGACCACACTCCTGCCTCTGCAGCCAGAAACAGTCACGGGAGCAATGCAGAAGGGTTACTCCAAAAAAAAAAATCCCTGCTCTGGCTCTTCTTACTATTCCCTGCTCTCATAAAATAAAAACAAAAAATTCACTACCTACTAATCCCTCTCCCACCCCACCCCAACACACCGGACACCTGCTCCAAACCAAGTTCCAAAGGGCTCTACCAAGCCCTCTGGCCACACATTGCTGCAGCACAGAGTATGAGAGACCAGCTTCCTTCATAGCAAAATTCCTGGATCTTTTCCCAAAAAAACAGGCAGAGGATGAGTCCATGGATCTGTGCACAACCTCAGCTGGGTGCCAACCTCCTTCATGCGGTGCAGCATCCAAAGCAACATTTCCCAACAATTTGAAGAAGGACCTGAACCTACTTCCCTGGAACAAGAGGGCTCAGCTGCTGCAGGCAGGAGCATCCCAAAAACAGATAAAGGTGCTGTTTTTGCCCCTCTCCAGGCTGGTGCTGTCAAAGGGACAGCTCTGCTGTGCTCTCCAACGTGCAGGCAGGGGGCTCGGGCGTTTCTGGTCAGATTTCAGCCAACCCCACTGCCTAAGATGAGAACATGCTCCAGCTGACTCTGTTCTGGCTTTGCCCTCCCTTTGGAGAGGGTGAGCAGGCAGGATGGCTCCTGTGGCAAACGGAGAGGGGGAAGGTTGGAGACCAGACAGGGAGCAAAGGGAGAGTTTCTTTAGGTATCTATTGAGAACTTTGATCTCCACTGCTCTGCACCACCCTCCACGTTATTCCTGGTCCTAGAGCTATAAATAGCCCCAATTTAAACAACTAATAGGCTTTGTGAGTGAATGGACTGCTGAAGCAGCCAGCATGGAAAGTGGATGGGCAGGGCTGGAAGCCTCAGGCAGATGAAATAGCATTGCATGCTGTTAACTCCTTGGAACTGTAACGCCTTCTGGAGAAAGACAATTCCAGCCACCATGAGCCCTAGTGAGAACTGGAGAGCAAACAGTTACAAGCCCAACACTCCCATCGAGCAGGTACCCACAACAACCTGCAGCATCACTACTCTACCAAAGCCCAGCTGAACTTGGATGCCACAACTTCCAGAGGGAGCACAAGCCACAGGGATGCATCCACTTCATGGCAGCACCTGAGGAACACAAGCTCTTGCTTCAGCATGATAAACATGTCCTGAACATCAGAGCTGATAAGTTTCCTCATGGTTTGGAAGAGTGATTTCCCCTCCTCATCCCTCCTCAGTGGATACACAGAGCACATTTTGGTTATCCCCATCTGTTCCACAGCCACATGTCTCTGTTCTTTGCATGGAGGTTTGGGAAGGGAGTTGGACCAGCTGGACCCCAGAGGTCCCTTCCAGCCTCAACCACTCTATGATTCCTGCAAGGTGCAAAATCAATTCTCTGAGTGTGCCCAAATCCATGCACGCTCTGATAAAAAGCAGGGAACTGTGCCTGCTCCAGCCTAGCTCTGCTGGTGTGCCTGTGCCCCAGGCAGCACAGACCCTGCCTGCTAGGGCTGCCAGACCTCCTGGGGCTGTTGCCTGACTTGAGATCCAATGACAGAAAGAGAAGCAGGCAAACCCTGCAGAGTCACCTGATCCTTTATCAGGAGCTTTTCTTCCCACTTCTCTGGACATTGGTTTCTCTAACAAGAAACACCCAGAATCATAGAATGATAGATTCACTAAGGCTGGAAAAGCCCTCTAAGATCACCAAATCCAATCATTCTTCCAGCATTGCCAAGGCCACCACTAAGCCATGTCCCCAAGTGCCACAGCTACAACTTTTTGAAACCCCTCCAGGGATGGGGACTCCACTTCTGCCCTGGCACCTGTGCCAAGGCCTGACCACCCTTTCCATGAAGAAATCTTCAAAATATCCAATTTTAAACCTCCCCTGGCATGAGGCTGTTTCACCCTCATCCTGTCCCTGTTCACTGGGAGCAGAACCCAACCGCCCCCAGCTCCCCTCTCCTCTTAGGGAGTTGCAGAGAGTGAGAAGGTCCCCCCCCGAGCCTCCTTTTCTCCAAACTAAACCCTTCTCCAAGACACCAGTTCTGCTTGAGCTGCACTTGGAGCTGAAGTGCCACAATACTGGAAGGTGGCACTGCCACTTCTCTGTACGCCAGAGTCCCATTATTAGCATCTCCACCAGCTTCAAGATGACTCAAAGCCCCCAAAACAAGATTGAGTGATGCTGCCCAGAAGTTCTGACTTCCTGCTGTTCATGCATTTAAGCCACAGGGCTCACAAACTCCAAGGATAAGGCTGGCTTGCCTCGAGTTTGCCTCCAGAAATAAGTGCTGTTCCTGGGGAGCAGGGGGGTGGCACAGCAAGTGCCCTCCCAGCAGCTGCCAACAACAAAACCAGGGCAATTTATATATATTCTTACCATTTAAAAAAATAATAATAGAAGATTTTGTTCCTCCTTCCACAGTCATTGTGACCCAGAAGTATTTCATTCTGCAAGGGCTTTTATAGAGAAACACAAAACCTTTGCAGAATGCTGTGGGAAACCCCAGAAAATTAATATTCTCTGGAAGAGGAATGAGCTCCAAGAGCTTCAGCCGAACAAGCAGTGGGTAGAGATACTTAGATTCAGTTGCACAGATCTTGCAGTACTTTCCCCCAAAAGCCTCTCCTGAATGGAGTGAAATACAGCAGTTCTCAGTACTCAACAGGACCCTCTTTATGAATCCTGGGGAATGATGATTCAGTGAACAGAAACATTCCCTGAAATCTCAACAGAAAAGAGTTCAGTGCCCAGATTCCCTCCTAATCCCTCATAGACGTGGAAGGATGCACACTGGAGAGGTGCCACCACCACTTCCAGCAGCAGCAGAAGGAGCCACCATGATCCTACAGCTCCCAAACCGTCCCAGCACCAGAGCTGTGTCCTGCTGCCAGCACCAACCTGTGGCACTGCACCTTCCTGCTCTTGGCCCCAGGAAGGGTTTGGCACATTGTGATGGATGCGTAGGCCCAGCTGAGCTCTCCTACCCAAAACCAGCCCAGGCCAGGAAACCTCAAATACAGGAGCAAGACAGAGCCCAAGGGGACTTGCAACTGAGGCAGAATTTGTCTGGCTTTACACAGCTACCAGGGGTGTATTTAAAACCAACATCTTTGCCCTAAGCAGAGATTTCTGCAATGAAATCCCTCTAACTAACATGCATGTAACACGTGGAACCTCTAGTCTTTAAGCAGCTGTGTCCTCCTGGCACCCTGAGAAAGGCAGGGACAAGCTCTTGTCTAGAAGGTGGGACACAAACACTGTGCAGCCTGATCCAGAAGAGACCAGAGGCTCAAATCTGGATATCACAAGTTTGCTGCTTCTACCACTAAGGCCTTTTTCCCACTCGCTCCTGTCTCCCAGTCTTCAGCACCACCAGCCTCACCCAGGCAATAGCAGAGAGTGCAGCCTCCTCCCAGCTTCTAAAATCTTGAAATCCAAATAGCACTGATTTTTTCCCTTATTCCCACCCCATCATGAAGGATGCCCTCCCTAATTCCCTCATCAAGTACAGACCAAAGTCACACGTTAAGTACTTGTGTCCCTGTTTTCCTGCCAAGGAAGGCTTGTGTTCATCCCTGAGATAGCCCAGAGCAGCTTGGCTCTGTGTTGCTCCACAGCAGCCAAAGCATTATCAGCCCCGAAGACGGCCACAGGCAGGGACAGAAAACCAGCAGGAAAAGCAAAGTCTATCCCAGAACTCCTGCCTGGCCTCAAATTGACTCCCCAGTACTCCACTTCCTTCCTGTGCTGCATGGCTCCGGGGAAGAGGACACGCAGAGACAGGAGACCTACCCTGCCTTGTTCTATTGACTTACTTAATTCTTTAAGGCAATATATTTACCTGTTCCTCTCTGGAAACCAACCATCCGCTGCTCCTTCACCCTGTTGTTCCCCCCGTCCCTCCCTGGGAACGGTGCTGCTTTGATGCCTGGCTGATCCCAGCAGGTCTTTTGAACCCACTTCCATAATCATTGCCTGGAGTGAGCTCTTCCCACGCAACTCACTGCTCAATGAGTCATGGCCAGCGATTTTCCTGTCTCCAGGAACCACGCAGCACTGAACTGGGATGAGTCCTCTTCTCCTTCAGCAGGGGAAATACATAATTACCAGAAAAGCCACTCCTGTCCTAACAGGACACCAGCGTTATCTGCGCCGAGACCGGCAGTTCCTGTTCTTGCCCCAACATCCGCTCCACCACCAAGGCTGGTTGTTCAGGAAATTTATTTCCACATGTCAAGATTTCACTTAGTTTCTCAAGCTCCTCCAAGCTACAGACTTCGAGCCATGAGCTGGCACACATGAGGCTGCAGAGACTCCATGTTTTTTAGTTCCCAGGGCCAGCTGTGCACTGGAAGTTCCTAAATATCAGTGCTGGCTGTGCATGGGCATACTGGGGTGTTCATCTATGAGCCAAGACACCTTCCCTGACTCCTCGAGGCAACAGAGGGAAAACCAGCAGTCCAGAAGCGATAATCCTGCAGGAAGGACCCAGCTCTGTTCACAGGGTCCCTCTAAACTAGAGGGTACAAGCCCCCACAGCACAGATCATGGACCAGAACCCCACACAGCAACAGATTTTTGGAACTGCACAAAATATCCTTTTTAAAGGTCTCTTGGGCATTGCCAGGAAGTCAAGGCCATGTTGGAGAGCAAAGACAACAGCTAATTGGTTCCACACTGTCTCAGCTCAAAAAGATGACCCGAGACAGGGCTAGAAAGGAGAAAAGGTGACGTTGCTTCCTTGAAGGTTCCCGGAGTTGTGCACCAGACCCTGTGAGGCACATTCCAGGTCTCACAGCAGGATGAAGGCAAGAGAACAAGGTCTCCACTACAGATACTACATGATCATCACAGCAAATGCCTCCAGTGGAAAGTCAGGACACTCGGAAGCAAGCAGCTATTCCTAAACAACTAGCAGCTCCAAACAGACACAAGCAGGTATAAACACCCCACCAGGCTGGAATCTACACAGAGCAGGCATTAGGCAAAGGCTCAGACATTACGAGGACAAAACACAGCAGCCTCTGTAGCCAAGCCCCCAGGCAGAGGGGTTTTAGATGCTTTTTGAAATACCTCTCAACCTGTCAGAGACTGAATGCAGGACACATGCCCCAACATGAGAAACTCCTCACTACAAGTGGCTGGGGGGGAAGGGGCAGAAACAATGGCTCAGAGACACAGCTGAGGTGCTGATTTCAGCAAAGAGGGATAGGAATTGAGGGTTGGAAACACTGAGCTCTTTTTCAAAGTAATTCTGGTTTGGTGTGTTTCCTTCCCCTGGATCTGGTATTCAAAAGCATTTCACTGCTTTTGCATGAAAACAGCTACTCCAGCTCTTCTGAGTTTAGACACTCTTGAGGCTTATCACCTCCCAACCTGGAGTCACAGCCCTCCACCTGTGATCCTACAGTGTGGTTGGGAGGGTAGAAAGAAGAGGAGCCACAAGAACATGGCAAACAAGGAACTGAGATCCCATTCCCTGGCAGCCACCTTCACAATTTAAACGAGTGAGGAAGAGCTAGGCTGAGTCCTGCACTCCATTCTGCAGGAGACATCAGCCACCCTGTGTCAAGGACAGGGCTTGGCATCACTCAGATCGGCGAGAATTTGGCTGTAGCTTCCCAAGGAACTGAACTGAGCCTCTGAATGAAGGGACACGACAACAAACAGGATGCAAAGCAACTGGTCTTGCAGAGGCAGCGCCCAGGTTCAAGCTGGGGTGAGCAGCGAGCAGCGAGCAGGTGCTTCCCCTCCTCCTTACCTGCGCACCCGGTGCTGGAGGTGCTGGTGCTGCCGCGTTATAAGGGCACTTTCCCACACGGGGCCACCGTGGCTGCTCCTATACCAGCCCATGGCTGGGTGCCCCGGGTAGGGGGTGCTACTGAAGCCATGGTCCGACTCCGTCTCTGCGGCCAGCGATGAGGCAGAGCTCCCCATGGTTCCCCCCTGCCCAGGCCACGCTGAGACTGAGCCTAGGTTAGGTCCAAGCCAGTGGCATGGGCAGTTCGGGTGGGGTAGGCGAGGCGCTGCGGCATGGGCTGCTGTAAAGATCCCAACACACTGGAGGAAGGGAGGTCGGTTCTGATCAGAGTTGGAAAAAAAAAACACAACAAACAAACAAAGAGAAAGGGGGGAAAAAGGAAAGAAAAAGAGAGAAAGATAAGGTATGATTTCAGCAAAAACCCTCCAGTTTTAAAGCCTATTAATGCATGCTCTGAGCAGGACATCCATCCCAGCGTGTGCTGGGATGGGATGGGCTATTTCACTGAATCCAGCTTCTGCTGCTGGAGATGGGGAGCAGGGAGGCTTCTAGAAGAGACTCCTGCCAAGGTAAGCATCAGGAGTTCCCACGCACAGGGAAGGAGCTCGACTGCGGGAGGGAAGCACAGAAGAGCCCAGCACAAAAACCTTCACACCAGGGGAAAGAAGCAGAAAAGGGGACAAGCCAGTCCCACCTGGAGCCCAAAGCAGCAGCCCTTGGGGACCACACATACCAGGTCAGTCTGAAAGCACTGGGTTCTGAGGACTGAAAGGCTTTTGTGCTTGTATATAAAATAAAACATCCCTCTTTTCCTGTTCCCCACTAACGCCACGGCATGGCTGAAGCTGGACAGACTGGGAACCTGCACAAGGATTTTCTGTGACTATTTACTCTCAGCTAAAGCAAATTTTTAGCTGATACTGAGCACGCCCCTACCCACAAAAGCAGGTCTGGGGCTTTGACTGCTCCTCCTTTTCTCCCTCTCTCCTTCCAATGTTTTGGAATTTATACTTCAAGCACCCTCACAGTTAAACTACCAAAACATTTCGTGCTCTCTGGTATTCGAAGAAGTTTAAACACATACATGAGTCTCCTTAAAGGGAAAAGGCACAGCAATCTGAATGCACGTCAGAAGCAAAGGATCAAGGTAACATTTAACATAGCAAAAGAAGAAGAAACAAGGAAGACAAAAAGATTAGCACAGCTGAGCTTCCTCAATTACCCACCAGGATTTAGGGAGATGAATGAACCGTAGAAAGACCTTTGCAAAGAAACTATTTTGTGCTGTAAAAAGGCTGAAATGAAGAGTCCTAAAATACAGGTTTTCAATTCCAGGATTGATCTAGGGGATCAAGAAAGGCCTTGATAACAGACTCTGAAAAGCAGCAACTCAAGAAGCAGGTGCAATTTTGCTACAAGCTTAATATCAGAATGTGCCTGCATTAGGTCATTAGCTGGAGAATGTTAACTGCTCTGTCACAGTCTCGTCTCTGTATTCTACAAAGCCTGGACTAACCAAATAAATGTGAGAAAAGAAGCCCCAGAACACAATTTCCCCTTCCTCCTCCTTGTTTTAATTGGTCTGCCTCACTGCTGTGCATCAGCCCCACATCCCCACTCTGCTTCCCACCACCCAGCATGAAGGTTTCACCGATTTCTGCAGATCTAGCCAAAGTGGATCCCTGGCGCTTCCCCATCTCATTTCCTGCTATTCAAACAGTTAATTTGTAACAAATCTGATTTTCTGGCTAAATGAAAGCCACACGATGTGAGGGGAAGAGCAATTCCAAGTATCATCAACTCAAGCCTAACTGGAGACATCAGTCATTCCACACCTGCGGTGTCTCTGGCTTTTCCGCCCCATCCCGAGGGCTGCATGTGCTCCAGCAGCAAAGGCACAGGGGATGCAACTCTGGGACCTGCTAGAAGAACAAACTCTGTCTTTTACCTCAACACTCAGGTTCTACCACGAGAAAGCAAGTAAGTAAAGGCAAGATGGGTAGAAACAGCCCTGCACAGCTCAGCAGGCTGAGCGAAAGAGGAAGATGCCCAGGCAGTCAACTTTTCCCACCTGGAGTCAGGTTAAACCGCCAAATAAAGCAATTGCACAGGCTGGTTCAAGACCATTTCCCCGGCTGACTCTCAAGATGGAAAAGCAGAACTCTGCTTCCTCCTCCTCCCCATGGAAACACCAGTTTTAGCTCACCACAAGAGGCCAGAGACATGCCTGCTGCCTGCATCACCCTGGCTCCCAGCGTGTCCTGCCGTCCCAGCCAGAGAGTCGGAGCAGGCGGCTCAACTTGGCAGGGAGAGGAGAGATTGCAAGTCCTCCTTTAGAACCTGCCATAAAACCCACGGTGGGCGGGGCTGGCCGAAGAAGGGAGCTATAAATAGGGGGAGGATAACCTGGCTAAGTCGGAATGATCTCCAAGACTGTCTGGTCGAACTGGGCTGCTTGGCTGTGAGTGCGGCTTGAAATCGGATTTCTCCAGGCAAAGCAGTAAATCCTTCTCTTCAGGGTCACCCTCATGCCAGGTGAGAGCAGCCAATGAACAACATTTAAGGGTTGACCCAAGGTGGGGAGAGGGTGAACCAGTTTGAGAACAGGAGTGGCAGCAGCATTACAGTTCAATGCAAAGCATGTACGTGCTCCCCATGCTGAGCCCCACAACGCCTTTGGCCAACACCAGGCAAATGAGGAGCCTCCAAGAAGCTAAAAGTGAGATTGAAAACTGCACTCCTGCAAGGGACAGGCACAATTAAAGAAGAAGGAAGCCTTACTGGAAGAACTCAGCCTTATTTTTGAGGAATTTCTCTCCCTGGGCAAGGAGATGCCCCAGCAGGACCTGCAGGCACGTGGCCCCTGCTGAACAAGAGAGGCTTCAGCCAGAGAGAGGGAACAAACTGCCAACAGTTCCTCTGCCTTGGCACGAGGGAGCAGGATTTTTCTTCTAATTAATAAAGCACTGCTTCCACCTATCTAATCTGGAGAGGAAGCAACAATGTGAATGGATTGAAGTGTCTTGAGAGAAGGGTGGATCTCACTCATGGAAATTAACAGTTAAGCACCTTAGCAAGATGCTGAGTTTGGATTTTGGTTTTCTGCCCCTTGCAGCTGCAATAATTAGCAGGTTTCAACAGATGCTGTTTAACTGCTCCCAAAATACTGTTTCCAAAATAAAATCAGATTTGATCTCTCCACCCCCAAGCCACTCACACCTGCTTACCCTGATCGTGATGCAGACCCTTCCTCAAATTCCCCACCAGCACTGTGAGCAGTAGGCAGGTTCAGGACAGCAAAGCTGTCCCATGGAGGTTATTCCTGCTGCTGAGACAGCAGAGCAGTCTCCTGGATGCTTCCAGATAATCCTGCTCCTCCACAGCAGTGAGCAGTGCTGACCCTTCGGGCCCCAGCTCTCCTGTCAGAGCAGAGCAGGCAGGAAGGGTGGGGATCTGGGTCTGCCCAACCCCCTTTCCTTCCCTCCAGCTTCAAAGTGGGCTTTGGTTCTGAAGAGAGCAAAAAAAGAAGCAAAGGGAACTAGCCCCTGTGTTTCAATACATCTAGGAAGTTGCAGGATCAACTTTCCCTAGGATCAGCCCCAAGCTCTTCCCTTTGGCATGCAGCAGGAAGCAGACAGAGGTCCCTGGAGCTGCAGCAGCCGCTGAGGAAACTGGTGAGCAAGACTCGCTCCAGCTGGCCCCATGTGCAGCAGCCTCTCCTCACGATGGGATACCCCCCACACTCCTTTCCTAGTAACTTACTGAACCACGTGGCACAAGGCAGCTCAAGTACTGCCTGAGTTTTCCTGTCTCACTTGGTTCTCAGCCTCCCAGACTCGGACAAGACATTGGCACTTCATTAATTCTTCCACTCCCCCAATCTATAACTAAAGTTAACTTTGAGCTACTACTCCCTTGCTCCAGGGAAGATCCAAGAATGAAAACACAGCCATCCTGAACTCCACACAGCTCTGGTCTGAGGTGGTGGGCCAGCAGCTGGCTCAGGAGAAGGCACACCACATACCTGGGGGAAAGACACTGTTCAAAGCTGTGCCAAGAGGAGGCTGCGGGAGACTTTCCTCTAGGACTGAAGTTGCAAGTACCAGCCCTTCTCCCTCTGCTGTGTGAGCTCTCCTGCCTGGGGGCTTGCTAAGATCATAGATCCAAAGAACATTCTGGGTCGGAAGAGACTCACAAAGCCCAACTCTTGGCCCTGCAGACACCCCAACAATCCCACCATGTGCCTCAGAGCCTTGTCCAAATGCTCCTTGAGCTCTGGCAGCCTTGGGGCTGTGACCACTGCCCTGGGAAGTCAGATGTGCTGAGACCTGGTGCCATCCTCAGCAGCAAAGGACGAGCTCTATGCCCTCACTCACACACAACTTGCAGCTGGCAGGGAGAAATCAGGGCTCCTGAAGAGCTCTGGATGCCCAGTGCCCACACACAGCTCTGGCAGGAACAGCCTCCCCTCCAGGGACTGCAGTATGCAATTCACACCCTAGAACACAGAGAAGCTTGGGCACACAGGTGAAGCTGGAGGAGCTGGGGCTGCCCAGAGCATGGAGCTGGAGGAGACCCCTTCAGACCCCATAAAGGCATGTCCAACCCTTGGCCAATCCTGCCTCCGTGCACAGCAGATGTCCCTGCTTAGCACAGAAGGAGGCACACGCTCACGAGGTGTGGGTCAGCAGGGAATGGTGTGCAGGGCTGGAAAGGGGCACAGCACGAGACAGGGCAGAGGGAGGACGCTAGAAAGTCACAGAGCACATCAGGCATGGGATAACTAAGAATGCAGTGTGCGGTGTCTGATGGTCTGTCACGCCAGCCAAGCAAGGGAAAGAGCTCAAGCATTTGTGTGCCCAGCAAGTGATAGATCCAGCTGCGAGCCCCAGGCAGGATTGCAGACTCTGAGGGTGTGCAAAACCAGGTCCCAGCAACAAGCAGAGCACCGCTGGCATTCACCAGGCTGAGATGACCCTGCTAAAAGAAGTAACCCTAAGAGAGGAAAGGCAAACAATCTCTCTCCTTCCACAAGGCAGTGGGGGAAGAGCAGACAAACAACAAGACACCCACCTCAGACAGATGCAGCACAGGCTGAAATCCAAGATGCAAACACCAACCCCACGAGAGCTGGATGGCTCAAGTGCAGCAAGAGCAAGGGAACTGAACACTCTGTTCTGAGCAGGTGCTGTGCACACAGTTGGGGACAAGAAATAAAGTTTTGCTGCTCTTTCTCCCTGCCCTCACCTGCCAAGCCAGCCCCAGTGCTGCAGTCTTGGCAGGAAATTAAGGTGTCAGCAAGTTCCAATTCCTCGTAAAGCTTCTGGCAGGGAGGGGCAGGAAGGTACCTCCAAGGACAGACTGAGGCAGAGGCACACCAGGAAGGATGGGTCAGTGGTTGGCACACCCAGCTGGGATGTGAAAAGCTTTTGCAGCCTTTGTGTTCTGCCACAGAGCTCCCCTGTGACCTGGGGCATGGTCCTGTGACTCAGGAAGCTCTGCCTGACCTGCCAGGGCCAAAAAGTCTTCAGGGGCACAAGGCACAAGGATGACAGGCAGTGTGTGAGCACCACAAATGGAGAAGGAAGAGAAGGGTGAAACTCACCCACCCAAATGTCTGTTATGGGGCAGAGGGCTGGGAGAAGAGAGGAGAGTCAGAGACTCTAGCCTTAGGGGAAATCGAGGGAACTGGAATCTGCAAGTGAGCTGTTTTCCTGAGCTGTTTTCCAGATCTTTGTGAGAAACAAGACTGGTACACTACTCGCAGAGGTATCATTAGCTGAAGAGAGAGCTGTCTGGAAGCACATTTCCAGATGGGCTATTAATGAGGTAACAAGATAATTTAACCTGGAGTCCCAGACAAGCACAGAACAGGACCTCACATTTCATGCAGCGCTTCAGCAAAGTCCAGAACAGCAGCACATGTGTCTGGCCACGGACATTAACATGCAAAGGCAGGCTTGAGGGTCTTTACCTTCTTTCATCTGCCTTGAAACTGATTCTGGCTCAACTTTAACACAGAAGAAACTCATACACAGCAGCTGAGTTGAGCTGAGCTGCATTTAAAGCCCAGCACTGACTCTTCATAAGTGTGCTGGCGGAGGAAGAGGCGTCCAAAGCCTGAAGTGAAAGATTGATAGGAAAAGTAGATTTACTGCACAGCCAGCTTAGCCAAAGAGCAACGAGCAGAAAAGTCTGAGCAGAGTTTCCTCTTCTCCCTTGCACTGGACACTGTAAACCAGTGATAGATAATCCAGTGAGCTACTGGAAATCTACCATGGTCACTTTGAGAGAGGGGATTACAGAGATTTGAAAGGGCAATCAACATCTTAATCAGAAGCTGAAGGGAGAAAAAGAGGAGGAAGCAGGAAGGTTTCTTCAAAATAAGGGTTAACTTCAAACCCCACCTCTGCTGACAACTGAAGAGCAGTTTCTCAACAAGCATGAAAATGGCAACAATGGCACTGCCAAAGAAGGGTCTGGACGTTTAAGAAAAGCCCACACAAGGCAATCTCCACAACCCCAATGCTCTATTAAGTCAATTAACATTGCTCCAGTGAAGTGCAGTGAGCCACGTGCATCCTGCAGTTTCCCAGCCAATTGTGGGTGACTTTGGAGCTCAGTGTTAACTCAGCCTGTGTGGGCTGGCACAAGCCCTCTCATTAGCAAAAGAGAGGTGATGGCACTGGGAGACACACATGGGCACAAAACAGAACAACACATCCAATCTTGGGAAGCTTTAAGCAACAGATCTCATTTCCAGATCTTTTCCTCCCTGTTTATAATCCCTCTAGCAGAGTTCTGTCATCCTACTCAGCTCACAGGCTGCCCCAGCTCCAAGAGATGTCAGGCTGAAAAATCACCCCGACAGATTGCCTGCTGAGACCAGTTGCATTACAAAAACAGGAAGCCCTTACTCTCCTGCTCCCAATATGCTATGGATTGAATGGGAAGGAGCATACGCAGGGATGCTTTGCAGGAAGCACACACACATGGGACTCTTGCCAGGAGAAATGCGTCTTGAGTAACACATGTGCTCTTAGTTTCCTCCTTTTTCAGAAAGGTTTAACTACACTCTGGGTTACCCAGCAGCAATAAATCATTTTTCCC
This sequence comes from Xenops minutus, assembly GCA_035221455.1. NCBI lineage: Eukaryota > Metazoa > Chordata > Aves > Passeriformes > Furnariidae > Xenops > Xenops minutus. The sequence goes on from JAWWEE010000030.1 coordinate 1,259,796, forward strand.
CCCTTTCTCACGTACAGCAGAGTGTTGCTTGGTAAACAGCAGATCTTCCTGTCTGAGGCTGTGCCAGCCTGTGCAGAACAGAACTGTTGTTATTGCACATTCATAGCTAGAGATAAACATGAATAAGAGCCACGAGTAAGAGCCAGGCACTGGCTCTTCAATGCACTGCTTTATCAGGTTCACCTTCATTCAACTGTTTCTGACAACATCTCTCCCTCCTGAAGGGGCAAGATGGCACAAGTAGCAAGGACAACCATAAAAAAAAGAAGACAGAAGTGACAGCAGCACAAAAAGTGTTCTTCTGTACTTGCTAACACTCACAAACTGTGCAGCTCACAGCTCCACCTGCACTGGAAACACTGAAAAGCACAACATGGAAACAAAGGAGCCCAGCCAACCCAACCTTCCCAAATGGAAAAACAAAACAGCCTTCAACACATTCCTCAGGACAAGTCTCCATTGAGAGCCATAACTGCTGCAGGATATAAAGGTTACAGAGAACCAGGGAAGGAACAAAAAGTGCAAGTCATCTCTCATCTGCAAGCTGACACTCTGCAATGACACAGGTACAATCAACCAGCCAGGGAAAACTGGACACTGAGAGTCAGAGGAGGGTTTCTGACCTTTCCAAGAGCAGATCTATCGACCAGCTGCTCCAGAAGCACTAGGGAAAGAAGACAGAGTTAGTTCCAATGATTGTTCCTGGATAAGTTCATGACCTGCACAAGAAGACTGTCTTCAGCAGCAGGGAACTGGGTTTGGCGACCCATGGAGTTCCTTCCTCCCAATCACTTAGCAACCCAAATTCACAGAGGGCCATAGGTGCCCAGACACAGCACAAACACGAGGTCATTCCGAAAAGGACACCAGGGATTGTATCTTCAGATCATGCTAAGCTGACAGATAAGCAGATGAAGAGCAGACCACTGCAGAAAGGAGGGGAAAAGAGTTCCAGCAAAACACAAAGTCTCACAGGCAGTGAAAACCCAGTGCAGGGACTTGGAAAGCAAAGTCTCAGAGACAGGAGGTAGAGATGTCCCCTGAGCATACTGTCCCCAGACACCCCAGCCATGGCTTTAATTCCAACAAAGATCAGACAGACAGTAAATATGTAATGTGCCCATGTCACATCCAGCTGCATCCCTTGCTAGAGACAGCTCCCAGTCCTCACTGCACTGCCCTGCCCTGCCCAGTGCCAAGAGGCAGTAGCATCTGGATGTCTCCTTCTGCCATTTTAATACAATTTTGTCTTCTCTGGCTTTAGTCTGGCATTGCATCCCAATTTCCAACCAAATGGCCTGGATTTAAACCATTGCATCTCTGGCTGTGCCTCAGGCAAGCACAGAGGTAGGATAAGCCTAAGAGACAGTGGCAGCATTTGGCATTTCCATCATAAACAACAGGGAAAGAAAAGCATAAGAATCACTGAGAACTGCAGAAGAGGCTCCTGCCTTCCCCAGGAGCACAGGGAACCAGAGAGAACCAGGAGGTGGGACAGACTTGGGGGCTGGAGAGGAAAATAGTTCCTCTTCTAGAATCACAGAATCACACAATGGTTTGGGCTGAAAGGAACCTCAAAGACCATCCAGTTCCCCATTCCCCATTGGGCAGGGACACCTTCACTAGACCAGGGTGCTCCAAGCCCCATCCAACCTGGCCTTGGACAATTCCAGGGCTGGGGCAGCCACAGCTCCTCTGGGCAATAGGGAAGCACAGCTCAGAGTGACAGGTTAATGGAGAAGCACCACATTACTGCTTCCTTCCCTGTACCTCCAGACTGCATCTGTACTCTGTGCTGGGCCATTCTGCAAACCACGTGAATCATTCTGCACACTGATGTGGCAGCCATGGCATTGCTCCTGTGAGGAGATCATACTGTAATTGAAATTATAGGTGTGGGACAATGAAGTGATACAGATAAAAGAGTGCCTGACACCACCACGATCCTCCCCTCTCCTCACCAGAGTAGCTTTACTGGCTCACTGTCTCCATCAAAAGTGGCACTTCTTCAGCTACACCAGTGCAGCTGGAAGTGTAGGATGTGTTCAGTTACACAACATCTTAAGTCATATTTTCCCAGGAGAACAGTTATTTGAACAAATATAGTGGTCACATGAGGAAAGGTCATCTGAGAAGGTTGAAACATAACGCAGATTATTTGAGTCATTCTAGAGTAAAGCCAGCCCTACCAGACCATCCCAGGTACCTCCAGCACTGGCAGGGAGCTGGGCTCTCAACCAAGGACAGTGGCTGCATCCTGAACCCAAAGTGCCCAAACAGGCAGATGAAGGGGAGGTCATGTTACTGGAGTCATTCTCAAATGCCTTGTAAGACACATCCAGCTTCCTGAGCCTCATGTGGTGCTACAGACTCCCAATCTTCCCTCCACCAGGCTCTGCTTCCTAAAACATGGCAAAGTCAGGCAACAGAATAATGGCAGTAACATTTGGAAGACATTCCAAGTCTGAATCAAAACTAATTCAAGGGCAGGAACGTCACTTCACCCCTCCCACCACTGAGAAGTAGCCATGGTGCAGATCTGACCAACACCTGCCTGGGGACAGTCACCACTCAAAGACCAGAGTGCTCATGGTCTGGCTTCACTGACCCCCAGCTGTAAGAGATTCCTGCAGACCTTCTTCTGTGGCTGGACACTGAAGTCACATGGACACTCCAGCTAGTCCACAAGCACACAGGCAGACCAGATGGGCCAACCCACAGCACACTGGTGTCCATTTGATCAATCCAAAGCCTTGACCTGGATGAGGCCACACTGACGTGGATCACTGGAACTCAAGGACAACACAATCACACACTGCAAGCATATCCTGAAGGTCCAAGCTCAAACTGACTTCCCACCACCTTGTCCTGCCTGCACAGCCCAGGCTCCCAATCGCCAGCTGAAACCAGCCCAGCAACACAAGGCACAACACAGTCACCTCTCTGTCCTGGGCCTGGGCTGCAAACTGCCACAGCTCTGTGGTTACTGCAGGCAAAGCAATGCAGAGTTTCTTAGATAAATTTATTTCCCTGCCCTTGCACTGCCTCAAACACACCCTGGGACAGCCAAGTAGTTTCCACTGCCTAAGACTGTGAGGTCCTGGAAGACCCCACAATTTTTCTTCCACTAAGTTTTCACCATGAGAAAACCAGGACACGTCAGTATCCCCATCCAGAACGTGGCCTTCACACAGACAGCATGGAGAGGGAAACATTCAAAGAAGGAACTAAAACAAGGAAGGACAAGAACAAGAGGCGTGGGAGACACAAAGCGGGGTAACTGTGCCTACAAACCAGAGCAGAGAAGGTCTTCTTCCTTTCAGTCCCTCCCAGCCCAGCCCAGAGCTGAGTCAGAAAAGCCTCTCACCTTACGGGGTTCCTGCTCAGCTGGTGGGGGGTCAGCCTGGTGTCCCTGGAGCCGGGCGGACACTGCTGGCACCCACGGAGCAGCCTGGCTGGAGGACCATGCTAGGAGGTGTCTGCAGGAGCACTGGGAGCACACCAAGGCTGGCAGGAGCAGCTGCTGTGCCGAGCTGGAGGACACACAGGGAAGAAAGACATGTAAGAATAAAAGGCTGCTGAGACTCTGGGCTGATCAGCATCACACCAGCAAACACAACCAACCTCACATCACTCCATCAGCATCCACTTGAACTGCAGCTCATAGAAGGTTCTGTGCTTCCCAGGCATCCGGCCAGAGCTTGGTCCTGTCTGGAGACAGCAATGGGTCTGCTTTTGGGTCAGATGTTCAGATTCTTCACTCGTGGCTTCAGAGCCTTTGGCTGTGACTTTCCACTTCTGTGCCCAGCACTGGCCTCACTCTCTCTGACAGCAGCTGCTGCTCAGCATTCTGCTGTGAGCTGGCATCAGAGTCGGGAGCACAGCACCTCGGGAGCAGGGCAGGATGGAGCACGGAGAAGGACTTTGGACAGCTCTCGACAATTAGCAACAGGGCAGGATCTCCCGAGGGGCTGGATGTGAACGCAGCGGTGTCTGGTGGGGCACGCTGCCTGAATGTTCAAATACAGAAACAGATGTTAATTACTCTGCATAGCCAGGGCATCATTAGCAGTTATATCTACTGGAAATTCTGAAGTACAAATTCCTGTGATTAAGCCAAACGTGCCCATTCCACCCCCAGAAGCCATGACGTTTGAGTAGTTGCCTCGGCAAACCTCCCTCCTCCGAGATATTTCCCCTTCCTCCTTCATATTCTCTGCGCTCAAAACAACCTGTTATAATGAAATCCATGCTTTGGGAAAGAGATGTCTCCTTTGGGATGGGTTTTTAGCATCCCAAAGGAGGATGAACTTCAGGTGGAGGCAACAAGAACCCTTGTCCATAAGTGCCTGGCTCACCAGCACACTCTCACTTCCTCGGTTTGAGGCTGGGGGAGGGAGCACAAAAATAAGGATTCAGCCAGAACAATGTGATCACTGAGCCCCTTGGGGAGCATAACAAAAGCACCAAGAGCAACAGACCCTGTTCTGCTCCCCCACCTTGCCCCCTGTTCCCACATCCACACCTTCAGGTGCAGCAGGTTATGGGGGACTCACAAAGAGGTTTTCTCTTCCAGGACTCTCCACCACTGAGAATTCCAGGCAGTGGGGAAAAGACGCCCTGTGGTGAACACCTGGATATGAGCTGCTAAATAGAACCAGACTGGCAAAGGGAGGATGTAACAGAGCAGGCAAGGGACAACCCTCCAGAACCAGTAAAAACTAAATAAGGGACTGATTCAGGTTCAAAAGGACCTTTTAGCCCAAAGGTGTGTGCAGCCCTGGCTACATAGAGAATTCTAGGCCCAGAGCATCTCCAAGGCACTCAGTGGAAAGGCTGAAGGCTTAGAGCTAATGAGGAAGACCAACACCAGAGGACAGAGCACCCCACAAGTGCCACATCAGTGTGTGTGACACCGTGTCATCTTCCTTGCAGAAGACATGTTTACGTAGGTATGAGAGAGGAGGGAAAAGCTCTCAGCACCCAGCAGCTTAACACAAAGTCTCTGGACTATGCTGGAATTCCAAGGACTGTCCCAGCTCTGCCTGCTGCCTGAGTCTGCAGGAAAGAGACTGACAGGGACAAGCTGGAGAGCAAGACCTTGACCACATCCGTGCTGCAGGCTCTGTGGAGAGCAGGGCTGCCACAGGGGAGGCCACAGCCCAGAGGAGGACACAAGGACCCTCATGCTGTGCTCCCACTTCCATGGGCCAGTGCAAACACAGGGGAGTTAACTTGCTACCCCAATAAAGCTGTCCATGAGTTACGTTCTCTGCAAACCATTTTCTTACAGGACCAGGAGGACACAACCCAAGTTGGGAAGCTGCCCATGATATCCTCAGTAAACCAAAATCCCCTGGGCTGGGACTGGGAATAAGATGCTGAAGGGGAAACTTTGGTGTCACAGGAAGCACCACATTAGAAATGCAGCTGGGTGACATCACCAGAGGGCACAACAGCTTTTGTAAGGTCTCAGTCTCTATTTTACCAAAGTGGGTGTGCATTGATAATCCTGCAGCTTTGGCAAGGGCTGCCAATACCAGAGCTGGGGCAGGACACCAGCTTGGTCCCCCTGACACAGTGCTGTTGTCACCCTCCCCTGATGCTGAGGCTGCTCAAGCCCACAGCATTTCCTTGGCACCCTCCTTGCTACAAAAGGGGCTGCACTGCAGGAACAGAAAAGCTCTTTCTTTTTTTTATGAACACACATTAGAGTTTACACCGTTGGCAAAGCGTGGAGGCACGACTTTGTGGGGGAACAGAGATATGGTTCCAACACTGGTTTTAATGTGCAAGCCTAAAGACTCGGCTTCAGTTTTTAGAAATCAAACTTGATCATCTCAAGCTGGCAAAAATAGCCCCGTGTTCCCTCGAGTTATTTTCTTTTCAAATAGGCAGGGTACAGCACAATAGGAAATATCAGCAGTTATGTATTCAACCTCCAGAAACCCAACGGGCCAATTCCAGCAACCCACGGCAGCTTTCCAATCCTCCCTGATCTATTTGCTGGAGTCAGAGTGAAAAGCAGGCTGCCCCCAAGCCATTCAGCAAACTCCACGTCCTGCTAATTACATCAATATAAATGTATTATCTTGGCTGTCAAACATGGGCTGCCTGAACAGGACAACGCTCTGCCATGGAAATGCAGGAAAACAATTACTCTTTCTGCTGGTGACACATTTCTCTGGATCTTATTTCCTTGCCAGGGCTCCCCCTTCCCCCTTCTGCCAGGCACCAGGGCAGCAGTATTTTTTTTTCCAGAGCAAGAGGAAACGGCACACAAAAACCCTCCTCATCTTTTAAGTGACTGAACACAAGCAAATTATGGGAACACCATTGGCATTTCCTATCAGCCATCCTGACACGGGGAAGGGAGCTGTGAGGGCAAGAGTTAAATGTTTCTCCCGAGCAGGCAGCAGCCCTTCTGCCTCTCTTGGCTTCCTCAGCTGCCATTGCTAAATGTGTCAACACTCCAAAAAGCAAATGTGACAGAAATTCAGAGTAGCCTGTTCCTTCAGTGACGCTGGCCTGGAGAGGGCTGTGCGCTCAGGAAGGGTCCAAGAGCAACCAGCAAGGTTGAGGCAAACACAGGAAGATCCAGTAGGCTTCCAGAAAGAAGGCAGGCAGCTCGTCTCGCTCGCAAGAGTGGGATTATGACGGAAAATGAGGAGGAAGCCACTGACTCACCTGTCTCACCCGCATAAGCAGCTTTCCCAAGGAAGGTTTCACTGTGCCTGACCTTGCTCAGAGCCCCATGTTCCAAATCAGCAGCTCACAAGGTTCCTCCCAGCTCTGGGCACTCAGAGAGAGCCACTGCAGCAGGACACAGCTCACACACGCCTTCCAAACCCGCCTCCTCTCTCCCTGCCCCCGGCTCTGACCACAGGCAGCTACAGCCCGTCACTCCAGCCTCCCCCTGCTTCATAAAGACCCTCACTGGAAAAGGGCTGCAGGGTCTGGTCCTTCCCGGACCCCTCTGCCCACAGAAGGGTCAGAAGGAAGTCGGAAACAAACGAGCCTGAATTCAGACAAAGCAGCTCACCTAGGAGCAGACAGTGTTCCCACCAGATATCAGCATGGCTGTGGCTGCATGCTGGGAGGGGACAGGTTGGGTGTCTCTCTAGGTCTCATGTGCAACCACCACAAACTTGGAAAGCTCCCACACCACCTCTGGGACAGAGGAGAGCAGCACGTTTTCCTTCAGATAAAGCCAAGAGCACTCAGCTGGCTGAGGGAACACCAGGCCTTTGGCCACTTCCCTCTGCAAAGCCCAGGACAGTGGGGGTCATCAGTCTCAGGAGGGCATCCAGGCTCCTCCACGGGGTCACCCAGCCCTTCTGCTCCTCTGAGACAGCCCAGAGTCTGGGCATGATACCAGACCCTTTGTACATGCAACTTCAGCGGTGTTGGTTTGTTTCTCAAGATTTATTCCCACTCAGGAGATACTGCCTGGCCCACGCCCCGGGGTTCTCTCATGCCCCAAGTCACTGGGCCCGAGGAGGGCTCTCCCTCCTGCCAAAGCAATCGGGCTTAGCGAAGCCAGCCAGTCACATCCAACCTTCAAAGGCCTCTCCAGCCCTCCAACCCCTCCCGGGGAAGGGAGCACTGTTGGGTCTTGCCTTCTGCCTTCATTTGTTAAGCCCTTGGACACAAAGAGAAGCTGATGCAACTTTAAATGAGTTAACATCCCCACATACATAAAATCGGGATAATTTGAATCATGCTTCTGACACGTTCCTCAGGCAGAGCTCAGTCCTGCCCTGGTTCAGTCACGGGCACAAGCCAGACTGCTCAGCAGCAGGTCTCAAGAAATGGCCATGCAAAAGGCACCAGGAGATTCACAGTGTCACAGAAGGCCGGTCTGTCACTACAGGTCTGCTCCAGTTTAGGAAGGAGCACAGCCCTGAGGCACAAGTCCCTGGAAATCCCAGGTGACAACGTGTCAAGCATGTCAAGATCTTTGTGTTCAGAGCCACACGGGCCACAGTCTGGGGTCTGCCCCCCTCCTCTCCACACCCATCCTGGCCTCCACCACCCTGACACACCCACAGCAGTGCAGCACATCCTGCACCAGCCCCCAGGCCATGGGCAGTGAGCATTTCCCAGATAACCTTCTGTCTGACCGTGGGAACCCACCCAGCCGCATCCCGGGCCTACGAGCGCTGAGCACCACTGAGATTCCCATCTGAAAAAACGCCTGGAGGCAACTGGGTGACATTTCAAACACAACGCTCACATTATTCCACTCCCCCTCACAGATGACCACCTCTGTTGTGTCCTGATGCCTGGCGGGATGCAAGGAGGGAAAAGAGCAACTGGGCAAATGGAGAGGTTGGCCAGTACAAAGCCTCTTCCATCCTCTGTAAGGCTTTTGCATCCAGGACCTGGAGGCTGCCAGACTTCACCTGTAGCTGAGCTGAATGTGCAGCAAGATCCAGAGGTCTTGATGAGGTACCGGGACCCCAACACCCTCAGGATGCTCAAGACTCAAGTACAGGAGCAGCCAACTGATTCAAAAGGGCAAACTCGCATAGGCTTGAGGAACTGCACAAAACCCTGCTCAGCCCTCAGCACGGGGTCTAGACCTGAAGGACAGGCAGCCCTGGGTAGGGGGGGCTCCGCCGTGGTCCAGCCCCGAGCGGGCACCCAGCAGTGCCCCAAGCCAGGTTAACTGCCCAGCAGTGCCCTAAGCCAGGCTCTCCTGCCCAGCAGTGCTCCCAGCCAGGTCAGCAGTGCCCTAAGCCGGGTTTACTCCCCCAGCAGTGCCCCAGCCAGGCTGCCCTGCCCGAGGGGAGGACCGGGCGCCGCGCTGTTCCTGCCCCGAGCGCAGGGCACAGGCGGCTCAGCCATCGCAGCCCCGCTCAGCCATCGCGGAGCCTCCCCCGTCCCCCCCGGCTGCTGCGCGACCCCCGAGCCCGTCGCTGCCCCCGCGGGGGTGCGGCCGGCCGGGCCCCCAAAGCCCGGGGCAGGGACCCCGACACGGCCCGCAGCCCCGGCCCGGGCCCAGCGGCAACAGGTGGTGCGGGGCGGCCCTGCCGGGCCGGGCCTGGTCGGGCCGAGCCCCGGCCGCGGGAGGCCCCGGGCGGGCGGCCCTGCCCTGCCCGGCCCCCCCCCGCCCC
>JAWWEE010000030.1:1279742-1307870 GCA_035221455.1 Xenops minutus
GTTAGGGTTAGGGCTGTGCCGGGGGTTAGGGTTAGGGCTGTGCTCGGGGTTAGGGTTAGGGCTGTGCCCGGGGTTAGGGTTAGGGCTGTGCTCGGGGTTAGGGGTGGGGCTGTGCTCGGGGTTAGGGTTAGGGCTGTGCCCGGGGTTAGGGTTAGGGCTGTGCTCGGGGTTAGGGTTAGGGCTGTGCCCAGGGTTAGGGTTAGGGCTGTGCTCGGGGTTAGGGCTGTGCTCGGGGTTAGGGTTAGGGCTGTGCCCGGGGTTAGGGTTAGGGCTGTGCCCGGGGTTAGGGTTAGGGCTGTGCCCGGGGTTAGAGCTGTTACCCGGGGTCAGCAGAGCCACCAGGGGCACCATAGATAATTGCAGCAATTGCTGTCGCAGCGATTGGTGGCCCCGCAGAGTTCCCCAGCACTGATGTGGGTTTGGCACGGGCTTGTCCCGGGTCCGTGGGGATGCAGAGAATGGTGGTCCCTGACCTGGCCCTGGGGATGGGAAGTCGCCAATCCAGCAGCAAACCGAAAAGGTAAGAGGGAAGAGAAAAGGAAAAGACGCAGGAGAGCAAACTGGGCGCTTTCCACTCGGTTGTGCTCTTTGAAAAGTGAGATTTTTGCTGCCAGAAGAGGTCAAAAAGTTTCTTCCACAGGTCTGTAAACTCACAAACCAATCAGAAATCATCAAATTTCAATTTGTGGCTCAGCGTCACTTGTACAGACTAAATCTCAGTACATTTCATGGCACCCAGAGCCAACTCATGGCCCTCCCCTGGCCCTCGGGGTCTCTCCTAAACCCTCCCTTGGGTAACTGGTTTACATGGCTGTTCTTGTTTTAGACCATTCTCCACCCTCTGTGTGTGAAATATCCCCCCTCGACCACATACAGGAGGTGCTTTCTGACGGAGCTCATCAAAAAGGTAATTTGCTTTTCAGATTGCTTTTCACTCTTCCCCCCTCCCCCCATGAAAATATCTCATGTAATAACAATATTTAATGTTAATATTACTACCAACAATGTATTAAATGGGACTTAATGTACAACTGTGTTCTGTTTCACAACAATGTGACACCCAGAGCTGCCCTGTTCTTCCCACAGCACGAATCCACGGCAGCTGAGCCCCTGGATGAACTGTATGATACACTGGCAGATGTGTTAAAAGAAGAAGAATCTACTCAGTGTTACAAAAACTACTTACTGGTAAGCATTGATGCTGCACTGTTCTAAATCACATTTAGTCATCTGAACTAAACAATAACTGGCTTTAAAAATAACCCTCCAGAAGCCTGTAGTACTTCCTGCCTTTTTACAGGTGCTAATATTGATTGTAAAGTGTGAACCTCCTGTCTGTGCTGATCCATCTTTGCCTTCTCATGTGTCTCCAGCCCACAGGAGATTGTGTGACCCTTTCTGAGAGCACAGCGATGATCTCTGGAGGGACCACGGGGCTCATCACGTGGGATGCTGCTCTGCACCTGGCTGAGTGGGCTGTGGAGAACCCTGAGGTGTTCAGTGACAGGTAATCACACAGCACACAAGGAAAGGTGGAAAATTCCATACAGAATCATATGTGAACTCTGTGTTCCTGCTGTCTGCCTTAGAATGGGATTAAATAAAATATCTGACAACCCATTTACAAAAAGGAGCACTGATTTTTAGTGATTTTGGAATCATAGTAGAGATGAGAGCATGGCACATAAAACAGAGGCATTTCTTAATGTCATGGTTTGAGTTGAAAGGGACCTTAAACCTCATCTTGTTCCACCCCCCTGCCATGGGCAGGGACACCTTCCACTATCTTAAGTTGCTATAAGCTCCATCCAGCCTGGCCTTGGACACTTACAGGGATAGGGCAGCCACAGCTTCTCTGCCCAACCTGTGCCAGGGCCTGCCCACCCTCACAGGGAAGGATTCCTTCCCAATATCCCATCTAACGCTGCCCTCTGACAGTGGGAAGCCATTCCCCCTTGTCCTGTCCCTCCATCCCTTATCCCCAGTCCCTCTCCAGCTCTCTTGGAGTCCCTTTAGGCACTGGAAGGGGCTCTCAGGTCTCCCTGGAGCCTTCTCTTCTCCAGGTGAACACTCCCAGCTCCCCCAGCCTGGCTTCAGAGCAGAGGGGCTCCAGCCCTCTGTTACTGTGAGCTACACAATTCTAGTTTAATAATATGCAATATTTATATTAACAGTAATAATTAAAAATAACAATATGTACACCCAAAATAAATGAAATCACACCCTTTGCTGCTGGGTAAGGTAAGTGCTGCTCTTGTCTGTTCTGCAAGTCAAACTGTAACCCAGGACAGGACCTTGTAGTTCTGTCAAGACAGGGTTTAAGATCAAAACCCTTGTTCTGTGCAGCCTGACCTGCTCTGAAATTCAGCTGTTCAGTTTTCAGTAGTTTAACTAATGCACTTCACTCTGTGCTGGGATTCATCTCACTAAGGCTGGAGGATCGATGTGCAGGTCTGATCACACTCTGTCAGACAGTTAAGAGGAACAAGCACTTTTGAAGAAAGATAATTTCAAATACTAACTCAAAAAGGAACTGTGCTGCTCAGTGTCTGTTTCTCTCCCCTGACTCTGAACAGAACCAGTTCAGGGGGAGACAACCATGCTGCAGATGGCTGAAACCAGGTGGGAACATCTCATCCCCACACTGGGAATGCTTTGTACCATATGCAAAAGCAGCATTTCAGGTAATTAATTTATGCTGACTCTCAGCATTTCCCAACTCTCCAGTTGTTTGAGACAAAGGTTAGATTGTGAATGACTTACACAAAAATTATTGAAATTAACTGGAACTCATTTTACCTTTAATTATACTTCGTGTGATTTCCAACACAGCACAAGGCCTTAATAGTGCTTCTTTTACTTTGTTATCCTTCAGAACAGTCTTGGAATTGGGAAGTGGGATTGGCTTTGCTGGAATTGCCATCTGTAAGACCTGCCAACCCAAGACATACATGTTTAGTGACTGCCACCACTGTGTTCTCAGACAGCTGGGAGAGAACATCCGTCTCAATGGCTTTGTCCTGGAGCCAGGAGTGACCTGGAGTATCCAAACAGAGTCCCAAGGGCAGGAGGTGGAAGCAAAAAACTGTCAAAACCCCAAACTGATTGTTGCAGAACTTGACTGGGGCTCAGCGACAGAAAAACAGCTGGTGGGTCTCCAACCTGACGTCGTCATTGCAGCAGGTACTTCTCCTGGTCCCCCACTGGGTGAGACCCTGAGCAGGCTGGAGATAAAGGTGTGCAGAACTCTCAGTCCTGGCAGGCTCTCGAGGGATCACATGTCAAAAACAAACCCAACACAAATCCTTGTTAGGGTATGCATAAATCCAGAAGTTTATAAAAACTAATTTGCAAAGAAAAAATTCCCTGAGAATGCAGGTGAGAAAATGACTTTGTCATCCGAGATATCACAAAATGTGAATTCTGTAAGATGAAGCCACTGTGTTACCCAATGCCAACAACACTGTTCAGTGCCCAAACAGCCCAAGCTGGGCTCTGAAGGCAAGAACTAAAAGGGATTTAGCTCTGCTATTTGCTGTTAACTCATCACTGCATGACATGCTCTGCTTGTGTTGGATCCCAGGTGTCAGTGGTACAGACACCTCAACATGTCCATGTAGTAAACATCCACCTCAGTATCAGTGTTTCACACCCCATGGTGCTCACTCTTCCCTCCCATCACTGTTTCTGTTCTCCAGGAAGTGACTCAGGATGAAAATTGCTGCAAGTCCTTTGCCATCAGCCTCTAAAACACCCACTTTTAACAAGGCAGGTTTGTTTTGCCAAGGGCAGCAATAACAGCACCAGCACTCCGTGTTCCTGCTGTCTCCCTTAGGATGGGCTTAAATAAAATATCTGACAACCCATTTACAAAAAGGAGCACTGATTTTTAGTGATTTTGGAGTCATAGTAGAGATGAGAGAATAGCACATAAAACAGAGGCATTTCTTAAGCTCTCTCCTTGGGAATTTTTAACCTCTGAATATAAATCCATATCTTCTTGCACTGTGAATATTTCATATTTTTGTTTCTCAGTTTTCATTCTGCTTTTTGCTCACTTCTCAAAAAATATTATATATTTATTATAGGTTTCCCTTTTTTTTTTGCAGATGTGGTGTATGATCCAGAAATAATTTTAGCCCTCATTGGGATGCTACAGAAACTCTCCACTTGCAGAGCAGACAGAAAAGCTCCCGAGGTCTTCATTGCCTCCACCATCCGTAACCCAGACACGTATCACCTGTTCCAGGCTGAGCTGGGTAGGTGCCTCTCATCAAAGTGTTCAATAGTTTTGCTTCTTTCCCCATCACTTATTCTGTGGTAGAGATGAACAGCAGCATTTTTTGGTGAGGAGCATTGTCCAATAGTGAGATTTTTATCCTAGAGCTGGATTTAGGAGCAGAAGCTTTTCCACATGGATTTGATCAGGAGACTGAAACATACCTTGAGGTACATCCTGGCTATCACAACTCACATCTGTAAGGGATGAATTGCAAGTGCAGTGGACTAAAAAGGAAGAAAACTAAAGAGAGTTAAGCTTAAAGGAGGGAAACCATATGTGGTGCTCTGTCAGTGATAAATAACACCAGAGCTACAGCCTAAAACATCCATCTTACCTTACCTTTTCTTTGAGGGTTCAAAAAACAACTAAAGATTAAATAAAATAGGGAAGGATTTGGGATTTTTCTTCACATACTCTTCTAAAGCCTGTCTCTTGCAGTCTATCAGCTGCTCAGCAACTGCTGAGTGCTGAGAGTAGCATTACTGGTATTTTTAAAATACTCAGAGTATTTGCCTGTAGCTTTCTTTCACAGCATGCTAAAGATTTCTTCTTACAGAACTTGTCGTGCAACTTGTGCTCTTCATTTTATTAAGCCTCAATATGATTCCCAGTGTTTCTCTTCACAGATAAAGTCGGGATCAGGTGGCAGATTATTCCAGCCCAGGGCAACAGTAATTTTCTCTATGATGTTCAGCCAAATGTAACTATTCTCCAGCTATTTATATAGGCTTGGCAAATAGAATTTTGAGACCAACAGGAGCTACGTAATCCTTGCAACAAGATTATCCTGAATTCTGGAAACACATCCCAGAGGTGCTGGACTGTACACATGGGTTGTTGTCAACATGAGTTGTTTGTTCCTATCGTTTTCAACATACCTGCAAATGAGCTGCTGCTCCTGAAAAGTGAGTGAGCCTCAGACAATACCAAAAAAATTAAGCCCTTGTCATACTGCACTTTAATTCTGAAGAAGACAACAGAATTCAAGTGTATTTTTTTAACTGTGTTTTGACTTTTAAATGTGGAAGCAAACCTGCAGGATCCCAGGATGAAGATCTCCCATGGATAAGGGAGCAAAACAATAGTTCAGAGTAACAAATGTTTTTAAATATTAAAACCAGGTGTAATTGCCTACTCAGTTTTTTTATACTTGTCTGTATATACTGGCAGTCTGTTCAATCTCAAAAATGAAACAATAAACGAGCAGTAATACCTACAGAGCAGTGGTATGTCCCAAGCTGCTGTAAGAAGTGACACTCTGTGTAAATTAGGTGCATCTTTACCCTGCAGTGATGACAAATATCAGAATTGATGTCCATTCCTCTCACTTAAGAACAGCCACTTTCACAACTGGCTGCTGGAACCATCCTCTCAGGCTGGCCAGGGAATCCAAAAGGAATTCACTCCACAGCAATGCCCCAGGGATCCTGCAAGGAAGGACTAAGCTCACCTGCTAAAACTTTCCATCATCCATTCATCATTGCCCTGTTGGGAATTGGTCCTGAAGCAGAAAAATCAAAATGCTGCTCATTCTCCTCTTTAGAATTCCTTTTCTCTATATTGTTATAAAAGCTCCTTACAGGAAAATCAACAAATACTTCAGCATCCTCCTTCTGTAGCAATGAAGAGGAAAGGGGTGTGACAGGTAACTTGAAACCTGAAGAATCAAATTATTCTTCACACTGAAGGAGGCCACGACTGCTGGGATTAAGCAGAAGTAACCCCAGCCCAGCTAAAGCCCAGGCTTTAGCTCCCTGTCCCCAAAAAGGAAGAAGTCAAAGGTATTTTTAGGGTAAATGCAAACTGGCAGTCCAGACAGGAGCTCCTCTATCTCCACCCCCTTACACAAAATTCAAGTCACTCAAAGGTTCTGTACAGATGGCTCATTCTGCATCTAAAATTTTTATTATAGGAAGGTGAAACCTCTCTAAAGCTTTTGGCAGTACCGGTTAATTAGAGAAGTGCCTGATTTACCTCCACGTGCACAGAAATGGCTAAAGGGGAATGGTGAAACCCCCAGACAGGATTTTGATTGAAAACGGCAGGAAAAATACACTACAATACTAGCAAATAAATAATTTTCTAGTCAATAAGCTGAAGGTTTTGCTAAACTCCTGCAGTAAAGCAACCTGACTCCTTATTGTCACCTTTTGCCCTCTGACAAAAGCAGATTTTCAATGAGTACTCAGTCAGAGGGTGTAGGACCCACTGTCACCACCTCCCACCCCTGAACAGGAGCTCTGAGGAGCAGTAACAACACGGTAAAACCATGCACTTTTATCCCTTAAATGACTGACATCCATTTTATAATCAAAAAGGCAATGAAAAAAACTAGAAAGCATTAGGTCTGCATATGAATACTGATCTTAACAATAAACAGCTGAAGGGTACACCTGAGTGAGCACTCAAAGTACCTTGGGTTAAGTTACACATCCTTCAGTAATACATTTTGGGGTTATTTTTCCCTCTTCATCTGTTCAAAAGGAGATAAATTTTATGTTCTTTCTCAGGGTAAATGGGCACATTCACTTCAGAGTACAAGGGGAGCACTCACTGCAAGGCCTGTTTTTCTCTAAGGGCCCAGTAAAGCTGTCACACACCAGCAGCTGCACTTCCACATCCTGCACACTGTAAAAAGGAAAACAGCTTGAAAACAGAATGGTTCTGTCTCAATGAAATCATATCAGAGCATATTCAGTGTGTGTCTGGGGAAGACTGAGCAATATGAACTGGCTGAAAAAAATAACTCCCCCACTGTATCCTCAGTTAAATCTCAGAATCATTTTGATTGGAAAAGACCAAGATCGTCAAGTCCAACCTTTGACCCATTGAAATAAAACAACTCCAATAAAAGGCATTTCCCACTTGCCAAAAAACACCCAATTGAGCTACTAAGTTGCTGACCGTACAGGAGGTAAAACTGGTGATAGTTTCTATCTGTATTCAAGTACCTTCACCAAAAAGTGACCTTTGAGCAGCACAGGTTTACAAACCAGGAGCCCCAGCTGCACCTTCAGTGCTGTTTTTACTCACACAGGAAGCTCAAATTGTAAAGGAAGAGCAGTGTGCAAACTCGTGTTCCAAGGTGAAGTGGTTAAAAACTGTAACTGTAGGCAATATAAAGTGTTTATTTGCTGTTTATCAAATCTCTGCAGTCCAGGAATGTATCAGCTTTGACCCCCTCCTTCCCCACAGTCATTCCTTGCGCCCCAGCAGGGGGAGAACGATCTGGTCCCAGCTCTCGTCCCAGCGCAGCTCCTTGGACGCTCGCAGGTTCTGTCTGAAGCTGTGGAGTTTGCCTTCCACAGTAGGAAATCCCAAGAAAAGCATCTGTAACATAAAAAGCAAAACCACAAAAATACCATTGTGTTCCATTCGGGGTCCTTGCAGCCTCCCTAGCATTAACCATCAACTACCACACTGCAGTGAGACTGTTCTTGGGTCTGGCCCCAGACACAGAGAACAATGACAACATTTTAAATGCTCCTGCCAGCTTCAGATTCACATTTAAACAGAAGTGAGGCACAGATGTGTTCACCAGGCCAAGCAGCATCTTCTGAGAATGCAAAACACACAGAGCCTCAGAAACGACAGGACTGCTCACATAGTGGCACCTTTGGGGTTATACCTGGGGGAAGAAACCAGTGCAAGGCTTTACCTTCAGCTGTTCTGCGAGTTCACTCGAGTCCCTGAAGATCAGCCCATTCTCTTCGTGTTTCACAAGTTCATGTAAACTGTGAAAAAAAGTCACAGAAGGAAAAAAAGACAAAAAGCAGTGAGTGGGACATTTAAAATGTTGCACAGTGACACCAAAGGGGCCCCACCAGGATATCTGTGGAACTGTGAACCCACATGGCTGAGTATGAGCCCCACATCCAACATAATGGGATGGAGAAGGCAGTTTAAAATCTTAAAATTTAAAGACTGTTTCTCTTTTCTATGTTAAAATCTACCACAACTCTGTCTTTGTGCCACTCATCTGGACATACTTTAAAAATCAGGGCAATAATCTAAAACTAAACCCACAAGGCAAATCTGACCATGATCCATCCTGAAACCTTCACAGAGATTTTATCTTTCCTTATAAAGCTTCTGTTTCCCCAAAACACCATGAATTCCAAGACTGCCTATGCACACACCCATTCATTGCATAAAAGGAGGCTTTTAAAAAATGAAATATATGGAAACAAAGGATAACAGGGATTTTTCAAGGCAAGGGGTTTCATGAAATGCTCCCAACTTTGTAGAAACCATTATTAATTTTCTAACATAAAACAACTCTGATTTCTATATCTTACTGAATTTTAAAAATGGTATAATACAAGAATCTCATTTGTTTCCCACAGTAGCTGCTGAACTCTTGCTTTGTAAGACTATTGTTTTATGTGACTCATTTGATCTGTAAAAGAATAAGCTCTTACCATTCAAAATATATTGCACACACAGGTAAACAGCAGCCAAACATATCCACCACCTTCATGGGTAAATCCAAACCACTGGATGATTTATGGAGACACACACCCAGGTCTGCTGAGCCTGGGAAGCAAACAAAACAGTCTCCATTCTCTGAGAGCAGCTCTTCTGTCTTACTGCAAACCTCAATTTCTGTGCTACTTTGGGTGCTGCAAAGTAAACCTGAGCCACCTCCAACCACCCAGACTGACTCAATTTCAAGCACTCAGGAAAAAAAAAAGCACAGTATATTTTGTGACTAAAATTACTCAGGTTTTAGAAATATAATAAGTGAGTGAATATTAAAGGGGATTTTAAAATGTCATGTATCTTAAAACAGCCTTTCTGCCTCTTAATCTGCTAATAAGGGGTAAGTGAAGAACTCCATCACAATCCAGATAGGATACACTGCATGGCTCACTGGTGTCCTCTCCCAGTTCAAGTCATCCCAAAATGGAGATATTACAGTGTGATTTTATACACATTATATTCATTGTTTGAAAAGGACCAAATAAGCAGTGTTTTACAACCATATAAATTGTCAGGCTCTAACCCTGCAGAATGGAAGTCAAGTGGAGTATTTTACTACTTTATTACTCCTACTTTATGCTGTTACGATGAACATGCTGACAGAATAACATTCCAGTGACATGTAAATTTAGAATTTCAGCTACTTTTGGTTGTTTAGCCAAAAGCTTTTTGATTTCATTTACAGGAGTGACCCTGAAAAGTTGGGACATGCACAGGCAGCTGTATTCCAGCACAGACAGAAGAAACAAAGAGTGCAAAGAACAGGCTAAAACAGGTCCTAAGCCAACTTCTCGAGATAACAGTGAAAAACTTGCCAGAGAAATTCGCATTTTTGCTGGAATGAGGCAATGCCATGAATATCCTGTTACTAACCAGCAACATTCATGGCTATATCCTACCAGTTTCTGTGCACAATCTCTAACAGTTCTCTGCAGCTGTGCCAATTTCTTTTTCACACATTCTCAAACCTTTTTCATCATCCACTACTTACCAAGCAAAAGAGGGTAATCCTCAGCTTCCAGCCACGGTGTACAGATCTGGATATGTTTAAAGTGCAGTTTCTGTATCAGTCCATTGTAGTAGTCTTTTAAAGGCCCTTTACCTGTTTTGAAACAGAAACTAAAATATAATCGTTTTTATCAAGATGACTGAAAATAGTGTGGTCTGTGAGCTGTACAGCTGACAAGCTCCTGTTCTATCAGGTACATCAAAAAGGACACCACACATGACCCTCCAAAAGACACATAAAAATCTAAGTCGCCCTGAAAATGATGTGTACTTAAGACTTCCCTGATTCTGTATTTTAAGGATTTGGCCATCAATACAGAATCATGGAATCATAAAGGTTGAAAAAGCCCTCCAAGACTGAGTCCAACCATTCCCCCAGCACTGCCAAGGGCACCCATGTCCCCAAGTGCCACATCCACATGGCTTTTGAATCCCTTCAAGGGTGGGGACTCCACCACTGCCCTGTGCAGTTGTGCCAGAGGCTGACCGCCCTTTCCATGAAGGAATTTTCCCAGTATTCAAACTAAGCCTCCCCTGGCACAACTTGAGGCTGTTCCCTCTCCTCCTGTCCCTGTTCCCTGGGAGCAGAGACCGACACCCCCCAGTCCCCCTCCTTTCAGGGAGTTGCAGCCAGAAGGTCCCCCCTGAGCCTCCTTTTCTCCAGGCTGAGCCCCCCCAGCTCCCTCAGCTGCTCCTGCTGCTCCAGCTCCCTTCCCTGGACACACTCCAGCCCCTCAATGTCCTTCTTGTCATGAGTGCCCAGAAGTGCCTCAGCCCTGGAGGTGTCTCAGCCATGCCCAGCGCAGGGATGGGCACTGCCCTGGGGCTGTGACACCCCATGGCTGGCACAGCCATCCTGGGCACACCTGGGCACACCTGGGCACACCTGGGCACACCTGGGCACACCTGGGCTCATGTCCAGCCGCTGTCACCAGCACCCCCTGTCCTTTCCCACCAGACATTTTCCAGCCCCTCTGACCCATCTGGGATCTGCAGAGAATTGTCCTGACTCCCCCCAGCAGCTCCATGTCCTCGCTGTGCTGGTCCCCAGGGCTGGAGGCAGCTCTGCAGGTGGGGTCTCACCTGAGAGGGGCACAATGCCCCCCTCCCACCCTGCTGCCCACACTGTGGGGATGCAATTAATCCTTGACTTTGTTCTCAAGGTGTGTTTCTTTTGTCATTAAAAAGATTCTAAGTGTAAGAAAACTGTGGGAATTCAAGCAGCCAATTCTCTAGCTTGGATGGAAAAAATTGCCAGAGCCAGACCTTGTGAACTCAGGCTCCAAAGCCACCTCCACCTGCTGGGGGGGTTTAGACAAGTCACTTCCATCTCTCTGTGTCTCATTATTTTTCATCAGCCAAATGAGGGTAGAGAGACTGACCTGTGCTGACAGAAAGCACCAGAAAAGAAGAGCTCAGTGTTGAGAATCAACCTTAAAGTGGCATAAAATGCAATGCTGAATTTCAGGGCTTGTGTGTCTCTGGAATTTTTGCAGACCAGAAGTTCACAGGTTATCAGACAATGACTCTGTAAGCACCCAGGTTTTAGTCTTGCTGTTGACTCCAGTACAAGGAGAGAGGGGAGAGCTGGTCCTGCACCATTTTCTCCAGCATATGCAATTTGCTGATCTCATGTCACTTCTTAAGGAAAAAGCAACTCTTTGAAAAGGTTTTTGAGGAAAGAAGTAGAAGCTGCGTGCAAAACTAAAGCCATTTGCCATTTTAAAAAGAATTTGTACACTGTGATTATTATTAAATACTATTCTAACCTCTGACTCCATTTATACAACTTTTGCTGCACAAGAAAAATAATAAGAAACCTACTTTTATGGAAGTGTTAGTAAATTCTTTTACTTCATAAATTGTTCATGCCTTATCTCATTTATGTGTGTTTTGTGCTCCTGTTGGGTGCAATGTGTGTGCAGAAGAACAGCTATGAAGTGTTTAAGGAAGTGTCCAAGGCCAGGTTGAACAACGTTGGAGCAACCTGGGCTACTGGAAGGTCCATTCCCATCCAAACCATTCTGGGGTTCTGGGATTTGAGCATTACTCTGGTTTATTTGTCCTCCCTCCACCAGATGCCCTGGGGGTCCCAGACCCCTCACTCACCAGACCAGGTTGGTCATGCCCATCCAACCTTAAATACATCCAAAGTTGTTGTAGCTCTGCATTAAAACGGTTAAGGTTGTTTTTTCTTTGATATCCTGTCTGCACATAAAAAAAATCAATGTATCCTTCTGACAAGTGTGGGGAATCAGCAGGTGGGATTCTAGCTGCTTTTGCAGGCTTTCTTGTAAATCCCATCTGGCTAAACTATAACAAATCAAATATGACACGTCATGTGTCACTTGCCTGAGTAATTAAAGCCTGTTAATTGACTTTGTGTGTGCAAGAGAATATAAAATTTAAGCCTTCAAAGGACTGATAAAAAAGGACAAAAACTCACTGAAGGGTGTGAGCTTCTTCCTCAGCCTCAAGTCCCATTAAAATAAAAAATAATTGTCAAGATTGCAACACTTTCCATATTGACCATTTAGATCATTTTTTCATGTCCCCTGGACAGGGAAAACACAGAAAAAGCTGCCTCAGAGAGATTAAAGTACAAAGGAGTTTTAGTGTGAATTTAATTTGATTTTGTGTTTGTGTCTTTTTTGTAATAAGAAAGAAAAATGATTAAAATAGAAGATTGCTAGTCTGTGTTACCAGTGGTGGATGCTCAAGGCACCTCCAACTGCCCTCCCTGCTCTTTTTTCCTCTAAAACTCTTCTGAATGAAGAGCTGAAAAAAGCACTTTGCCTCCCATTTCAGCGAAGTGGCAACAAGCCTGAATAAAGCTGAATATTTGGGACTCAAAGTTCAGTAGTTCCACTCTGGAGTAAATTGTATTTTACTGACTTAGACAATAATACCTTTAACAACCAATGTCCTAAAAAAGAAGAGTTACCTTTTGATGTGCAGGGTAAAAAGTGTAAAAAGTCAGAAAACACCCTGTTGGAATCATTAATAAGAAAATAAGAATTGGATTTCAAAGTCTTTATACACCAAGCTTTTATGTGTTTCAAAAACCTTCATTTAGTAATAATAGTGTGGAAATAAATATACATTCATTTAGTAATAACAGTGTGGAGATATATATACATGAAATAGTGTGGAAATGCATATAGTGAAATGCTAAAGTTTTGAAGGACAACATATTAATAAGGACAACATATTAAATATATATAATATTTAGATTATATGAAGAACAAATTTCAGTGACAATAAATTTGGTTCTACATTGACATCTCTTCAGATTGAATAGTTTGTGGCTTATTTTAATCCGAATTCAAATGAGAAATCCCCCCCCCATCAATGGCAATGGAGGAGAGGAGGAACTGGAAAACAAACTTCCACAAGAACCTGTGCAGGTCTCATTGAATACAGAATTAGCTCATTAGGTGTGAAAGATCTTTTTAAGAATTAATTAATTGCACCCTGATGCCATGAACAAGAGAGGAATTGTCTTGGAGATCTGTGTTTCCCTTTCTGAGAGCTCAAATATCCCCATAATTTTGGCTTGATTAGAAAGGTTTTTCCTTGGATTTAGACAACCCAGAGCAGATCTTATCTAATTTTGACTCATGAACTATGGCTTTGAGCAGAAACTGGGAATTTACAGTCGCTGCAAATCCTTGGAAGGAAAAGCCCAGGGAAATGCCCCATTTCCTCTTCCTAAGAATTGCTCTTCATTATGAATATGAACGACTTTTAAAACTGCATTAAAACTGGGCAGAAAACCAAACTCCTCTGAGTGCAAAGTTCTGGATAACAGGTACAAAAACATTCCCTGCTTCTATATCACCGATGATGTCATCAGCTCGGATTTGCCTCGAGGAGAAATCCATCCAAAGAATACATCTGTCCACTTCTAAAACCCTGTGATGATGAAGGCAGTTGGAGGCCCAGCTGGAGGGTTTTATGGAAAGAGGGAGTGTGGCCTGTGAAATGCAGGCTGGAATGTGAAATGCAGGACGGAGCAGCACTAATGAGGAGGGATGTGGTGCAGGATGTTCTGAGCTCACAAACTTGAAAGGCTCCGAGTACACAGCAAGTTTATTTGAGGCTCTATTAAGTGAAGTCTCAGCCAAGACACTGACAGATCACTTGTGGGAAAGAGCAGGGATATGCAGCCGTTTCAGAAACACAGACATTTCAAAGAGATTTATTTGGGGAGCTCTCCAAAGACTTGAAAAACTCCTCAGTCAGATGAAAGTTGGTAACAGTGGTAAAAAAAGAAAAGCCTCTATGGATATTAGAAGGAATTCTTCTGTAACTTGCATTTTTTTTTCCCCCAGCTGTGGTCCTCTCCTTTAGGATAGTATCCTTAGCATGGTTATTTCCATCCTCTTTGCCTCTAGGTTTAAATTCTTGCACTTTGTGCTCAGGGATGGCTCTTGGAGGTGCTGGAAACATCAGCATCTACTTTTCAGAGTGTGGGCCAGGGCAGGTTTAGAAATGCATCAACATCACCCTTGAACTCTCTGCCTGTCCTTGCCCATTGCATGGAGATGCCCTTTCTGGGTTGAACAGGAATCAGCCTCTTGCTCCTGTTTGTGGCAAGGAAGTGACTCTGGAACCAGGATTCTGGGAGCCTGACAACCAGCTTTGGGAGGCAAAATAGTGTTTGCCTTGAGCAGATTTTTGATAAGCTTCAAAAGAACCTTCTGGACACCTCTAAACTTTCATGAAGGTGGGTTTGAAAACTGCACATTGAGGCTGTGTCTGATTATTCCCTGTTTCAAACCATCACAGCTCATTGCAAGGTCTTTGGGCCCCTGTTCTGGTGCTGGGGCACATCTGAAAACAGCAGGGCATGTGTGGAGATGCTGGGGCAGCTTTAAATAATTCCAGGTGTTGCACAGCAGCCTTCCCACCTGAAGCACCATGTCCAGCTCTGGGTCCAACAGCACAAGGACCTGGAGCTGCTGGAGAGAGTCCAGAGGAGGCACCAGGATGATCAGAGGATGGAGCCCCTCTGCTCTGGAGCCAGGCTGGGAGAGCTGGGGGGGTTCACCTGGAGAAGGGAAGGATCCAGAGAGACCAGAGAGCCCCTTGCAGTGCCTAAAGCGGCTCCAGGAGAGCTGGAGAGGGACCTGGGACAAGGGATGGAGAGACAGGACAAGGGGGAATGGCTTCCCACTGCCAAATGGGATACTGGGAGGGAATCCTTCCCTGGGAGGGTGGGCAGTCCCTGGCACAGGGTGCCCAGAGAAGCTGTGGCTGCCCCTGGATCCCTGGAAGTGTCCAAGGCCAGGCTGGATGGGGCTTGGAGCCACCTGGGCTGGTGGAAGGTGTCCCTGCCCATGACAGAATGATATTTAAGGTCCCTTCCAATCCAAACCATTCTGGGATTTTACTTTCCCAGTACATAAAGAGGTGATTCTGCACTGTGCTTTACTTGATCAGCCCCAGGGTCGTGGTGTCACATCCCCAGCTCAATGACTGCTCAGGGTGGGCTCCACAGAGAGGCAAAAACCAGCTCAGAGGGGGAAGCCAACATTGGAGATGTCAGCCTTGCAGGGTGTCCACACTGCTCTGACACAGAGATTTTCAGGGCACTTTCCACACAAACCCCATTTATCTCTCAAACTGCCTTTCTGTATTACTGGCCATGAGAAAGACCTTAACTTTATTTGATATATTTAACCAATTTCTAGAGCAAAACTTCTTTCCCAACTAAAGTACCTTTAAAAAAATGAATAAAAAAATAAGATTAAGAGGAAACTTTTAAAAGGCCATATCTCTCTAACTAGCCTCGTGCAGTTCCTTTGGAAGACGTAATAAAAAAGAATGTAGAAAGAAAGAAAGAGAAACATTAGATTTGCCCACAGCTTTAGTTCTGTTAAATTCATCCTTCTGGAAAAGGTGTCTCAGTGACTAATTTTCCACCCAGCCTCCTCTGACTGACACAGCCTTTGTTGTGTGATGTGATGACACCAACTTTCCCCTCTAAATCCTGAGCTGCCATCAGCAGTGAGTGCAACCTGGCCATTGCTGTTCCACCAGTGGCAGTGATGAATTAAAACCTTCCTGTGCCACATTTGTACCAGTTTTGCTGTTTCTTTCCCCAGAAAAGGAGGGCAGCCCACGAGGAATGAGACCAGCGTGCTCTTGGTGTGCCTGCCTGCCTAGGCTGCTGTTTGCTTCTTAGTTTTATTCTGCACTAAAGTCCATTTTTCTGATTTACCATTTCTGCTGGGAAAGGCGAGATGTGCCCCAATTTTTACACTTCAAAAAAATGTGTTGTGCTTACACTACACATCATTTGGGGCTGCATTAGTTAACTTGAGGAGTTATAATAGCTCTCAATAGCCTCCTTTCCAACCAGGAAGAGCCAATATTCTCCCTACCCTAATGATCATATTTCTTCTAACCTTATTATTTCATTGTTATCCCTTTTTAAATGAACTGGATACAAGAGGAGTGAGTTTAGCCAGAGGTTGGCTCTTCATTCTGCTTGGTTGATTTTATATACCTGCTTGTATTTTGCTTCAAATTACTGTTGTAACTCACTGACCCGGTGAAACAAGTCTTGATTTTTCCTTTTCACCACTAAAAAGCAAATTGGTTTAAAGGCTTCAGGGGGATAACTCAACACCCCCTGAGACTTTACATCCTCACATCTGTGTCCTGGTGCTGGATTAAATATCACAGCCTGATTACAGATATGGAACAGCACTGGGGCAAGCTGAGATCATCTCAGACAAGACTCAGAGAGCATAAAAATCCTCATTTTTATTTCTGCTTGTAAAGGGCTTTATGATCACTTGGCTTTTGTGGCATTGTTTACATTTGAGGGTTGCGTGGCTTCAGCAGGAAAATACTGAAAGTGGCAAACAGGAGCACTGATGGCATTTCTGAACCCTCAGAGGCCTTTTCATGCCTCTTGGTGTCCTTGTCATCATAGCAGTGACATTATCAGACTGAAAACAGTCAATGGGCTTTTGAAAAGTGCCACCAGCCAACCCCAAACCAAGCCTCTTGCTACACGTTCAAGTTAAAATTACAGCTGTAAAGCCATGGTTGAGAAGGCTCCTTTTTTATCCCCTCTGGTTTGCAGAAAAGAAGCTGGGGGAAAAAGATAAATGGAATTTAAAATAAATGCTTTGATGCTTTTTTTTTTTCTAAAATAAAAATATAAAATTATAAAAAATTTAGAGAAACAACTTTGGCATGAGAAAGACAAAATCCAAATTTGAAGGGTTTTTGTCTCTTTTCTCTATTTTACATTAACCTGCATTAAATTTTGCAATATTTTTTTATCTATATATGACTATATATTGATAGAGTTCTCTCACTGTATAACAATTATTCATGTAATTACACAGAAATACAAATAATTTGTTCTTCAAACAAATTTATTCTTTGTTCTCAAAATTTTCAATGTAAGGACTATTTCTTGTGATCTTAGAGAAGATGCTGCTGCTGTTGATGATAATTATTATTGCTATTTTATATATGATATTAATCCAATAATATATGACATATATCTGGGAGGAGAGCAGGAAGTATTTTGGGGCTGTTCCCAGAAGAAGTGGTGGCTGCCCTTCATTTCAGCTACAAAATAAATGTAGGCTGTTGCTGTCAAGCAGGGCTTTGTGTAGGACATGGGAGGATGGAGCACCTGACTTGAGGCATCTGAATTGTAAAGTCCTTCTTGACCTCTGGTCCAGCCCTGCACGATGAAGGACCATTATATGGCAGTTTTATTAATGAATAATCCCAAAAATCAGCTGAGAAATGCCTGCAAATTACCATAGAAATGTTAAGGTTGGGAAAGATCTCTAAGACCACTGAGTCAAACCCTTCCCCCAGCACTGTTCCCATCCCACAAACCTCTTCATTTCTAACAGGTGAAACAAGTTATTCTCCACTGGGACTCACCTGGGCAAGAAATTGTCTGATTTGGGTTCAATTTGAAAGGAATCCCACATTTTGTGGATTTGATTTTATTTTATTAAAAAAAATAGATTAACAGTCTGGTAAGACCTGAATAGCCTGGGTGAGCTTGGCCCTAAAGGAGACCTTCAACAAGCACAAACCTGCCCTCAGGACTTTTTGATACACGTGGATGAGAAAAAACAAGGGGAGGTTGAAAGGAAAAGTGAAGTCACCCAGATCCAGGTTTAGTCACTTGTGTTGAAAAATTGATTTTGCCAAGTTCCTGTGTCTCTTCTCAGTGGCCAAGTGGCCACTGCTGTCGGTGAAGTTCAAGACCATAAAATCAGTGGAGAGAATGAATGGCTTTTTTTGGGTTTTTTAGATCTTCCTGGGAACATTATTTAGATCTCCACTGTCTGCAAAGGGAGACCAGACCCACCTGCATTTAAATGTCTGGATCCGAATTCCTGCAATGGCTCCATCTCAAAGCCAACTGTGGACCTGTGTAAGGTTTCCCCATGTAGAAAATATCTCACTTGATTAACCTGTTTATTTATGAAGCATCTTCACTTGGTTTTACTTGTCTAACTTTGAATTAAATAACCTTATTCCTCCACTTTTTGCATTACTCTGTCTGTGCTTTGTACAGAGAAGAAATCGATAACTCAAAGATTCTTTTCCACCTTTCCACTTCAGAACTGGGGATGCACCTTCTGGAATTCTGGAATTCTCAGTCTCAAATTTCTTCCTGTTAACCCATTTTATTTATTTTATTTTATTTTATTTTATTTTATTTTATTTTATTTTATTTTATATTTTATTCTCAGACTGATTTTCATGGCATCACAAACAGAACAGATCAAAATACAACATTTATATAAAAGAAATGATTACTTAGCAGAGAAATCCCTAGGTTATAAATATTGCTGGCCACAGCAGTGTTTAGAGTGAGCTTTGCACACAGAGTGCCACCAGAAAAGAATATTTTTTTTCCCTGTCAATATCACAAGGAAGAAATAAAATTCTAGCTATGACACATCATTCTGTGAGATGCTGCTTGGGATTTAATCCCATCAAACCCTCTTGTATTTTGACAGGCCTGACATGGTTAATCACAGGCACGATTTGAAGAGTTTCAGACTAAAAAGAATTGCAATTAGAAGCTCCTACAGGGTAAGAATCCTCTCCCAGGATGGATCAAGGTAGCGGGGCTGCCGACAAGTTGACGTGTAAAGATCTCACTTCTATTATAAAAATAAATGTGCTAATTTCTAAATATCATTTCTCCATCATTTAAAGCACCCAGCCCTTTGTGTGCTTAATAACACGTGAAGTGCAACAAAAATGCCACCCGGAGAAAGCAGATGCCTCTCAGCACACCACAGTGACAGCATCAGCTGCTCCTGGGCCCTGGCTCTTCTGTGGGGAAGCAGCAAAAGATTATTCCTTTCAAACTCATAAAAAGGCTCAATTAAATCTTAATTGAGCCTATTAGCTTCTCCCTTTGGGGGACAGCTTCACGTTCCCACTGGAGACAAAGCACAGACACCGTGCCTGCCTTTGTTTTCCCCCACTAAATTACACACAATAAAATATTTCAGCAGTGCCACATCTGGTGCTTTTATTTCATTAACACCCCCTGCCTGCAAACTCCTGGGCTCCAGCAATTCTCAAATGTGGCAATAAGCCCTTCTGGGTGAAATGTGGAATATCTGGGGTTGTCACAGGAGTTCCTGTTTCTTTTTTTGTCTGTGTGTGTGATTAAAATGACACAGCTTGTCTGTCTTGGGTCAACATGAAGTTGTAAGTGTACTCAAGCCAAGGGTTTGTCACTCTTTGTACAAGCTCCTGTGTTTCTCCTCTCATCTTCCTTCCTTTCCCATCTCTCTTAGGGTTAGCCTTGTGTAAATAAAATCAATTGGAAAACCAGCACTGGATATTTTCATTCTCTGCTGTTTTAACATCTTCAACAGTTCTAGGCATTACTGCTCATTTACTCTTTACTAGGAAGGAAAAAAAAATAATCCTTGTATTTGCTTCCAAGGCATCTGTCGAAGTGAATTTAGTATCTTATTTTTTCTTCACAGTCTTGTCTTAGCTGTGATCCTATGAAAGACTCAGTGATCCTCCTGGACAGGGTTTGGTCTTCCAAGAAACCTGTGGAAGAGATGTTAGTGTCTACAGGAGCTTGAATTAAAACAGTGGCCATGTGAAGTATAGGAGCATGGGCAAAACCAGAGAAATACTTTGAGATAACTGTGCCATTCTGGGCTTAGATTCTTCAGAAAAAAATAAACTATGTATCTTGTACACTAAAACACTTGTGTTTCTTCCTCTTATGTCAGGCAGCACAGTCATGGTTGGTTTGAATCTGAACAGAAAACAGAAAAAGGTTTGAAATAATTTGGAAAATTGAAACATTGGAAATAAAGGGCAAAGCCAGGTAAAAGGGAAGAAGGGTTTTATTTAGAGTCAGTCAGAGAGCAGTTCTCTCCTTTCCTTCCTCTCACTGCCTCTCATTTTAGCAATTATAAAATTCCAGTTTCTGAGGTTTCTGCTACACTGCACGTGGGATTTGTGTGTTCTAATGCAGGCATCGGAAATCTACATATATAAATACAAGGTGTCACCAAAAGTGCCCTCTTAGAAACTGGGTAAGAGGCAAAATGGGTTGAAATCCCTTTACGAGGTGACAAGACCATGGCAAAAAACCCTGGAGCTGCCTGAAATTTAGGTAGGTGAGGTTGGGGGAGATGAATCCCCCCTTCCTGCTCAAATACAGCTCTGCTCCCCCAGCCTTTCCTTCCCTACAGACCTTTCTGCAGGAACAAATCCAGGATAAACTTCCCAAATGACACAAGAGCAGCTACTTTTAACCCAACGTAGAGGAGTTGGACTTAGAGGAAAACCAGGGTGACTGTAAGGAATGGTAGTGTAGTGTGTTTAAATTCTGATTTTAAACACGCCCATAGGAAATTCACTGCATGGAATGGCCATTCATTGGCCAGACCTACAGCCAGGCATTATATCCACAGGGAGGAACAGAGAGCCCTGCATGGAAAAATGCATTTATTCCAAGGGTTTGTTGATGTTATGGCCCCAAAAGATCATCACAACCCTCCTTTTTGATCTAGAGCAGAGAGCACTCCCTCACTTAGGGCTGAAGTGGAGTTTATATTTTGAAAGAGTAATCTGAGCCTATTTGAAACACGGCAAGCAGCACAGGAATCCTCACTTTTACTCCTTCCTTTCTATTTCTGCCTCCTTGTTTATATGCTCTGCTTTTTCAGCCTCTGAAGTGCAAGCCTTGCAGTTTTGCCTTTGCTTGGCAGCAAATCCAGTCTCAGTTCTGGTGCTGCTGAGAATTCTGCTCTTCCTCAATGTCCTCAGCTTAATAGTCCTGTATGTAAATATGTAAATTAGCATATTCCTGCAAAGCGTTTGTTATTAATTTTATCAGGATTTTATTTTTTCTGCTAAAAAAGGAAGAACTCTCCAAATCACACATTAATGGATCCAAACACCTGGAATCTGTAAAATTTACTTCATGTATTGAGTAACAGAGTTTTGCTTGCTCTGTTGTAAGAAATGTCTTCTCGTGGAGTTGTGCCTGTACCAGTGAATCAAACAGAGGTGAGGCATATTGCAGGGAACTGGAAGTTTAGTGGTATATTTGCAAACTTTTAAGATTGTCCCCAAGTGTGAAGAATGGCTCTTCTGGGCCAGCAGCACTCCCAGAACACCTCCTGGATGTGGGTCAGATATTACAGCACTACAGGGGTCATTCCCACCAGGAGCTTGTGTTTGTCATTGTTGGTGTGAGTGTTGAAAGAGTTCAGTCATAAAGACAAGGGTTGCTCCATGACACTTGGGCTGAGAACCAGAAAACAGGCCCTGGTCCTGCTTGATTTACTAGCACAGAGTTGTGTAACCAAACCATACAGCTTTCTGGGGTTTGGCAAGCAGAGTGTGTTTAAGTCACAAATTTCCTGGCAGGGATCTTCTTAAACGTACTTAAAATGGGCTTGTGTAAGAGGGGGAGAGACTTTCTACACGAACAGATAGTGACAGGACAAGGGGGGAAGTTTTAAACTAAGGCAGGAGAGATTTAGATCAGATGTAAGGAAGAAATTCTCTGTGAGGGTGGGCAGGCCCTGGCACAGATTGCTCAGAGATGCTGTGGATGCCCCATTCCTGAAAATGTTCAAGGCCAAGTTGGATGGAGCTTGGAGCAACCTGGGATAGTGGATGACAACCCTGCCCATGGCAGGGGGGTTGGAGTGAGATAATCTTTAAGGTCCTTTCCAACCCAAACCTTTCTATGATTCTAATTTCTCTTACATTCTGTTAAATCATAAATCAAATTATTATTGGCATTCCTGGCACAAAGTTTAACAAAGCAGTGAGGCGAATGGAGTAAATCTGCCCCATCTGGAAAATACTGAATTCAGTTTTTCAGGGCTCTCTCACCTACAAACACCATCATTAGTCTTGTATCTTTATGTGTTCTGCAGTAGCAGTTTGGAAACTCTCCTGTCAGGTGCCCCATGACCCTTCCCTGAAGAACTGACCATTCACAGAAACCAGAAACAAAAGGTACTGTCAGAAGCAACTCTTCTATTCCCAGTTTAAAGAGGAGAAATGAGGCCAAAAGGGAGTAATTATTTGTCTTGTGAAATCTGGAACAATAGTTGTTAGTTTGATTAATTATTGAAAATTATAAAGTAATTTTAGTGTAATTTATTGCTTCCTGATGTTGCTGTCAAGGCACAATTGCTATGGGGAAGCAGAGAAGAATATGCAAAGTGGGTTAATGATTAATCCTGGGTCTCACATAAATTTAGATCTTTATTGGGCTTTTATTACCATATTCACACCAACTGTTCTGTGCAGGCGTGGGAAATGAAGGTCTCCACCAAAGCCTTTGCAGCCCATTAGAGGAGGATTGAAAGATGTGCAGATGTGGGGGTTGTGGTTTAGTGGTGGACCTGGCAGTGCTGGGTTAATGGTTGGACTCGAGGATCTCTAAGGGATTTGCCAAGCTAAATGATTCTGTGCTCCTTTGATTACTGATCCTTGGTCTTTTCTGGAGCTCCATCATAAATCAAATTGGGAGATGCCACCTGCCTGTGCTCACTGTGAGCTTCACCTGGACATCCAGCTCACAGAAACACCATGGCTTTCAGTGGGTCCAGCCTGGATATCCAAACCTCTCCAGGGTTCATGGCTTTGCAGTTTCATGCTCTCAGCACTTTGTGGTCTTTTAATTTTTCCTATATAATAGGAAATAGTTCTCCTGTGCAGTGGCAGCTGGGAATCCCCATCCCAGCTCTATTTCAGCCCAAGGCAGGTGGCAAAACTGTCTGGTCTGTGCAGAAAAAGAGAAGGTCCCTCAGAGATCAAATGAGAAGAGACACCTAATCTAACTTTGACTCCCCTGGAGGAGTCTCTGTCTCTGTTCATTGGAGAGCCCAGGGAAAAGGATCCAGGTTTGAACCCTGATGTTTCAAATTTGAAAAGTTCTGGAATGAGTATGGTTTCTTTTTTTTTAATTAGAAAACTGTATAAATGTCTTAATTATTTAATCTGATGTCACAAATTACCACAAGGCTGTCCTCCTTTTTTTATTTTTTTTTGTAAATGAGAACATGTATAAAAATTTAAGCTTGTTATGATTTATTTTTCCTCTTAATTTTATTTTTTGCACTATATTCTTCTGAATTTCATATCAAACAGCATTAAAATATTACTTGTCATACATGTGTAGCATGACAATAATAGAATAAAGAGGACTTCTTAAAAGAACCTTGGAAAGAAGGAAGGCTGATTCTCTGTTTCCAATAACATGTATAATAACCCTTCTGTAAACTTTCAACTAGAGATATAATATTACTAACTGTGAAAAATACAGTTTTTTTCTGAAAAGTCCCAATTATGTGTCTGTGTTTTTCCTCTCTTGGACCTGCAGTTCCAGCCCTTGAGTTGCAGCATGTGAGCTCTGCCAGGCTCAGTGTCAGATGGACTCCTGCCCAAAACTGGGAGAAAAATGTGTTCTACTTCCAAGACAAACACATTCTCACTTGGAGAAGACACACACGAGGAGTTTTCAGCTTTCAGAAGCTCGCTCAGGTCAGGTCAGGGAGTGGCAGAGAAAAAGGAACACACCTGTGTTGGGAAAGGATTGCTCGAAGGATTGAGATCTAACAGGACAAAGAGGGTTGTCCATGGCACACCAGTATGGAAAAGTGCACCCAACCCCCCTACAATGACTGTGGAGAGTTGTTGGCTTCTCAGCTGGGTTTAGCTCGGGGCTAATCCACCCCAGAGTGAAGCTGAAGCTCTGAGGGCTGTTCATACTGTCTCACTTTGGGCAACCAAAGGGGACTTCTTGTTAATTAAAGGGTCAGTATAAGCTCATCCAGAAGACAGTTCACAGCACATGAGATTTGTTTTGTCCTAAATAAGCATCATAAAGTGTTTGTCCCTTCCAGATCCCATGTGGGGAGTCCAGGCTTCTGCCCTGAATCATGAGTGTGCAAAACCTCATCCTATGCCTCTCCTGACCTTCAGTTTTAACAGGGCATCCAGTCCAGCTCCTGGCCCTGCCCAGACACCCCAACAATCCCACCCTGCTCCTGAGAGCCGTGTCCAAACACTCCTGGAGCTCTGGGTCATGCACCTACCCACTGCTGTCCCTGCATTCTGCTCCTTGGGTGTGCATTTCAATCCTGAATCCTGAGGTTGGCCCCTTGTTGAGGTCTGATCAAGAGCTGAGGAGACAGAACAGAAGGACTCAGGACAAGGGAAGGTGGAGGAGATCTGCCTCCTCCTTTGGTGTCTGAATCAGTTTGGGGGGGCATTCACTGAACTGTCCTCCTGAATTTAGGGCCTGAAGTCCCTTGTTCTTAGGACATCTGAGCAGACTTTGGGGTTGTTTCTTCTGTCTGTGTGCAGACAGGGACATTTCAGACGATTCTGTCTTGCTCAAACTGGGTCATTATTCAGAAGAAACACAAACCCTCAAGTCTGATATCAAAGTCTGTGGTTTTGCCCTTTCATCCCCTCCAGTTTTCAATGCCATCCTTTGCACCAGAGGCACAGGAGAACAAAGGTGAAACACATTAATTTTAGTAACATGAGCAAAGCAACTGATTTGCTTTTACTGTTGTTATCAGAGATAGATTAATTTTTATTTAAAAAAAAATACTTTCAAAGAGAGAAATCAGCAAGAGGCAGAAATGTGACCTAGACCATTTCAGCCCACAATGGTTAATTTTGCAAAGCTCTGAGCTATGAAAATTGGGTCTTTTTAAGTCAAAATATGAGGCAGCTGTAATCATGAACACTGTGCCTATCCCCCCCTGTCACAACAGTACAAATGTAAAAGAGATCCTCCTCATCTTAAGGGTGAATCCTCAAAGTGGGCAAATGTTTCAAAATACTGAAAACAGCACCATTCCTCTAAGTTGTTTAAAGTGCTGGAAAAGCTCAGGTTGTAAGGCAAGGATAAAGCCCCCCCATACACTCACAGAGTCACACAGGTACAATCATTTCTTTGACTTAAATTAGGGGGAAAAGGGAAAGATAAAAAGAAAACCACAGCTACAATGCTGTTTGCTTAGCTGGGTTTGTGTTGACAGTGACTCTTTGGCTTAAGCCCTATGGGTACCAAGCTGAACAAAACCAATGTTTATCACACTCTTAATAGAAATGTTGTTTTAAAAAGGATTCTTTCTTTGGCACTTCACTTTCAAAGTTTTTTTCTTGGGTCCTAGCTAAGGAAATTTGCCAGCAGGTAGTATGCTGTCTCTTTTCCCAAATGTTTTCTCCTTTCATTTGAGGAATAATAGGAGGGCTGCACAGACTGCATGACTGTTGGAGACCTGGGGTTTGCAGCTGCCATTTGCTTTACTTTTCCCAGCAATTATTTTTCCATGTAAGGAAGAGACCTGTTATTTTGCTTACGGAAAGCATAAAAGTGAGCAAATAGAAAGAAATGCAATAAAAAACCTGAAAAGACAAACAGAACAAGCACTGAAGGCATTAGTGGAGTCATAAAGCAAGAAGGAGCTGAGATCTTTAGAACAACAGAAGTTACACTCAGGGCAAACCCTTTGGCTGCAAGAGGAAGGATGAAATAATAAAGGTGAAATCCACGTCTGATTTTAACTGTGCATTTTTGAGCACCAGCCACGACAAACAATCTGCATTCCCAGCATCTGCCTGTGTTGGAATGATTCCCTTCTAGGAGATCCTTCTATTTCCACAGTGATTAACGAGCCATCCTAAATATTTGAGCACAAGAGAGAAAACTAACCTTTGGTAGCTGAATTGAACTGACTCTTGGTCGTATGAATGACAGGACATTTTTTTACTCTCTTGCCATCATTAAATATATGAGTCCTGGGATCCACGAGCTTGGTTTTCATGCTCCTGAATAAGGGATTTGCCTCACCTGCTTGGAAAGACTAACCCCAAGAGCTGGACTACCTGTGACCCTTTCTTTCCCCACCCATGTCCCTCTCATCACAGAGCTGCTCTTCTCAGCAGAGCTTTTCACAGGAGGCAAAGCCAAGGCTTCTTCCAGGTTTCACTCTGACATCTCCAGAGCTGGCCAAGGTTTGCCAAAGAGCTGCCTCCTTCCAGAGAAACCTGAGCACCACCAGCAGCTCTCTTAGGATGGGGGGAGTGTGCTCAGGCCCCTGCCTCAAGTTTTGCTCCATGCCCCAAGATGAAGCAACACAAGGATGGTGTCACCGACGTGCCTCCAATCCTTCTGCCCATCTTCCTCCACAACAACCTCTTTGGGAATGGTTGGTGCATTCCTGCTCCTCAGCCTGGCTGGTGCTTGGTATGGGATCACTGATCAAGGCCTTGGTGGGGCAGGAGGTTGCTCAAAGCCATAGGATTCCCTCTTCTTGCCCTTGTCATTTAACACACAGGAAGGAACTTCCAGAAGTCTCACTCTTGGGGTTGCACTTGGATGGGGTGGGATGATGAAGGAACAGGCTGTGCCACTGAGATTGAATTATTTTTTCATCTCTCTTTTTCTTTTTTAACCTGACACTGCACCTTGACCTGTCAGGAGAGGTACAATTAATGTGTCAGGAGAGTTCTGCTGATGTGAAAATATTAGTTAGAATTTTAGGTATTTGGTCCCATTTACATGACCAGCCTGATGGCACAATTTGTAAGTGTCTTCTCAGAGGTTTTGTGGTTGCAGACACTAAAGCAGCAGCAATTATGCCATAAATAAGTGGTGTTAGCACTTGAACCCTCTTCCAAATACAGGAACTGCAGTAGCAATCCCTGTCTTGGAGACCAAACACAGGGATCCAAAGGTGATTGACTGCACAGTCAGATCTGAGTGTCACAGTAAGTGTGCAACATGAGGCAAGAATAGGAAACATCTAGGCTAGGATGGTAAATATAACAATTCTGGAGAAAAAGAGTCCACTTTCTCAATTCCTGCCCAAAAAGGGAGATGGGTCTATGGCAGGGAACATTCCCAGAGATGTTTATCCCTGAGAGACCACACCTCTGCTCCGAAGACAGGGAGCAGCAGAATTCATATTATTTCAAAATCCATAATGCAGACACAGCTCAGGCACAAAAATCAATCCCATTGACTTCAGTGATGGGGGAAAGGAAGGGCTGGAAATGGAGATCAATGACCTTATGTTGTATTACTCAGGGTCAAGGGCCCACTCTTGACCCCAACGCTGTCTTTCTGTGCTGATGGAGTGGAAATGCTGAGAAATTACTTTGTTCAGTCTTCTCCTGGCTCGCTGAACCCCCACAAAGGCACAACCATCACCGTGACTGATGGCCCAGCTCAGGTGCCAAGAGACTTGTTCTCCTGACATGTCACATAAAGACACTCGAGAGGAGGGCTCGGTTTAGCAGCACAAATGATTTGTGTCTCTGTGCTGTGACTGTACTTACACAGCAGCACAAGCCTGTTGGGGTGACAATAATCCTTTCACTTGCTCTGCCAATCTCACAGGTGCCCACACTGTGCAAAAGAGCCACTGCTTTCCTAAAACTCTCATGTTGCTTTGGAGATCAGTAGAGCTCCTGGCAGGGTGCAAGGGATCAAAATCAAAGATATTGAAACCTGTCCTTTATGCTCAGACTCTTGGGATGTATTTTCATTGCTCTGGGCAAAATGAGTGATAAAATGCTCAGCAAGGGATTTTGCCCATAGAAAAAGCTGTCTGGAGTCGAGTCTGTATATTGGAGGTATCTGGATGTTACCTGGCTGTTCAAGCACCACCTGACAGTAAATATCCTGCTTTGGCTGCTGACACAAAGGTGTCCAGTGTCATCTGCATTGCCTTAAAGGTAGATGTCCTCAGCTGCTCCTCTCCTCTCCTCTCCTCTCCTCTCCTCTCCTCTCCTCTCCTCTCCTCTCCTCTCCTCTCCTCTCCTCTCCT
>JAWWEE010000030.1:1320290-1350242 GCA_035221455.1 Xenops minutus
GGGCTAGTGGAAGGTGTCCCTGCCCATGGCAGGGGATGGAACAAGATGGGCTTTAAGGTCCCTTCCCACCCAAACCATTCCATGATTCCTGCTGCACTATGACAGGACTGCTTAATACCCTGAGGGACACTGAGCTCCTCAGGTGAGACACGAAGGCACAACTCACGTGGCGCAGCAGCGACTCCTCTCCCAGGGCTTTCACCAAACCCTTGGTGTCCATCTGGCCTAGGCGAAGGATGTAGAGTGGCCGACCATCTTCAAAACAAACAGGAGGGTTTAAAGAGGGAAGCACTCGAGTGTCCCAGGCTACCTATCACTCTAGCACCTTTTATAAAAGCCACATTAAATATTTTAAAAGGATAAAAATTATACCCAAGGTAGCTTTATCAAAGAGATGCTGCTTTGCACTGAGCAGTCTGCCTGAACTGCACAGAGACAATAAAATCACAGCAAAGCAGAGTGGCTGTTTACAGGCATTGAACTGCCTTGCTAACTTAGAGTGTCAACACAACTTTCTCCAAGCTCCCCGGCTGCTGGTGAGGTGCCATCACCAGACTGTGCAGTGTCAGTGCCAGTCCTCACCTTTGTCCTGGTAGTGCCACCCTCCCGTGTAGTACTCCTGCAGCAGGGCCGGGGGCCGCCAGGACTGCAGGATGTAATCCACCTGGTACTGCTTGCGCCAGGACAGCGACTGGCACAGCATCTCCCGCGCCTTCTCCATGTTGAAGTCGCGAGCCCGCAGGAACCGCAGGATGTGCTCATCCTTGGGGATCTGGGAGAAGAGAAACCCCGGGGTCAGCACTGGCACGTCCCATGTGGCCTGCAGGGGAGGCTGCAGAGTGCACCCCTCTCTTTAATCTCTTCAAACTAAGACCTTAAAACAAACATTACACCCACATTGCTTCGCCCTCCTTAACTAACGCAGCTGAAAGCAGCAGAGGGTGCCAGGAGCACAGAAGAAGGGACCAACTCACTGCCTTTCCCTGATCCAATTCCCAGAAGCCCCAGCAAACCCCAGCCTGGCTGATGTTTCCCTTAGCTGTTTATCTACAAGGACAACCAAAATACCACGTGAAAGTCAGTGAGCAGCAAGTTTACTTGCCCAGAGCAAATCGGCATAGGATGGCACCCAGCCACAGGTAGCATGTCAACCACGGCAAGCACAGGCTGTTTGAGGGGGATCATGACTGTGCAGTCTGAATGATGCCACCAGCACCAACTCCAGCTCTTGTGGAGGCCGTGCTGGTTGTGTTTGAACTGGAAAGCTGCTGAGTGCTTCCACAGGCTTCCCTGCCCCACCACACCACACTGACTCCTGATCCAAATCAACTAAAACTACAACATGCCCTCTCTTCATCACTGCTCCCAACACTATCAGTTATTGTGGCATCACAGACCCAAAAACTTTCCCAAAGGAAGCCTATAGAACAGCTTATTCCAGCCTCCTTCCAGATCTCCCATATTCCCTTTAGCTGAAAAATCAAGGAAGGGAAGACTTTCCAGGAATGCCAAGCAGCAGGAATTACAAAGACCCTGATGGATTCCAAAGAAGTGCCAAACTTGACTAACAGCCTGTCAGCTGCAAATCCAACTCGATTAGAGCTCCACGTGCTGCTGAACTCTCAGTCCCTCACCCAAGTCCCCCAAAAGTCTGGCCTTATTTGCTACAAGTGACCATTAAAAATTCAAGCTCTGAGGAGCAGGGATTGTCTCCTCTGGAGCATCCACAGTGTTTAGCACAACACAAGCACTCTGAGCCCTGCTGTAACACAAAATAGCGTGTTCAGGATTCAAAGCTCCTTTGTTTGTCCACTGCCATGCTCAGGAAAATAGAAATCAGGCAGAAAGGAGGCTGGCAGCAGTGTCAGGCAGAAGCAATCTCGGTTTCACAAGCTAAGAATTGACTACCTAAAGAACAGGGCAGAGTTCAGGGAGCCTAAACTAAGCCTAAAACACCTGAGGAGCAGGTGGGAGATTAACACTGTTCAGCAGGCTCTAACACTGCACCTGTATGGCATGGAAGGGAAAGGGCAGCCTTCCCAAACAGGATCTCAGGAGTATTTGGAGGAATGCCACCAACATTTTTTCTGCACCACAGCAAGATTAAAGAAAGCAGAGATTTCATCAGATGATTTATGTCTGTGTTCCTGCTGCTCAGAGGCAGCTGTTACTCACCAGACATCAGCCCAAACACCCACTACAGCCCCAGGATCTCCTGCGGGACCAGGAGAGGGGATGGCTCGGGGCAGGTTTGTTACTTTTCATGTTTCAAACCTCCCCTGTTCACAGCCTCGGGCAGGAGGCAAATCCAGCTCTTCTGTTTGGACCAAAGGCAGGAAACTCCAAGGGGACTTATTCCACAGTGGAATTAGTCTTTTATCCTTGTCCAACCAAAGCAGTAACTCCCACATGCAAGAAAATGAAGTTTTGACTTCAGCCTCGTGTGAAGCTACGTGCACTCTTCTTCATGGTGCAAAGCCAAGATTAGGAGTTTTAAGTAGCTGCAAATTTAACACCATTTGTAGTTTGTTCCTTCGTCTCCTCAGATTTTTAAAGCAACAATAAATCTGATTCTAAAGGTAATGCCTGCTCTGGAAGGACCAGGGGAGGGATAGTGAAACAGAACAAAATGGGTGAAAATCAGAAGGGCCATTTTCCAAGAAACAGGAGATCTATTTTTTTTATATTTTTTTGACAGAGGAATAAGGACATCCGTGCTCTGAATTAGAGGAACAGATTGTCACAGTAAGGTAACAGCTTCTCCAGGGAACACCCAAGGCATGTGGGGTAAGCTCCTGATTCTGTACTGTTCTGACAGGGAATCAGGAGAAGCAAACGCGAACAGTGAGGGGCTTCAGGATGAAGTTTGAAGAGTCAGCACATTCCTTCCCATGTGTTCAAACCCCCCTGGGGACAGAACTCACAAAGCCCACCTAAGGGAGAGCTCAGCAATCTGCTGTCCCCAGCCAAAGCTCCCTGCACACCCCACTGAGCTCCAAGCACTCCAAGGGGCAGCTGTTCCACATTTTCCTCATGTGCTCTCACTTTTTTCTTCAGCTTCCATTCCCCAGCTTCCATTCCCCAGCTTTTAACATGGAGGGAAAAAACCTAACCCAGAGAACAAAAGAGGCAAACATTTGGATGCTGCCTGCTCCACGTGAAAGCAGGATCCTCGCAGATCACTTGGATGGATAAAGCCTTCCTGTCTTACTCCCATCCAGGGCTCCTTTTCAGTGGATACCCAAGAGGTGAGATATTTCCTACCACACCAGAGCCCACACTGTTTTACTGGACAGGCCTCCATGGACCTGAAGAGCCTCCTGTCCTGTATCTCAGAGCACAGTTATACCTGGGGATTGATCCCTGCCTGTCCCTTGTTTTGTGTCCACTTGTCAAGCACCTTGTATCTGACAAGAGCCTGGATGGGGAGGACACAGATGACAACCATATTTAGTAGAGCCCCTTTTATTAGTTAAGCTGTTATTATGTTTACTCACAGGCAGAGCATCACCCTGAGATGGTAGCAGCTTGCAGGGAGGTGTTAAAGTCCATCAAAGGGCCTTTTGCTCCATCAGGTGTGTATATTTACGTATATACATAATATATATATTTCTGTAGCCTCTGTCTCCATCCAGCAGTCACCACCCTCCTGGACGTGGTCCCAGTTGTACAACTCCCAGTTGTACACCAGTGGCCTTGGACAAGTTTGGCAGATGTTTGCTGGTGTGAATTTATCAGCTGTTCCAGATTCCACAGTGTTGTTGGTGTCTGGAGCTTATCAGCTGCTGGGAGACGCTCACACTGCCTCAACACCTACTGTTCTATCCAGCCTGAGGCATTCTGGTAGATCCTTCTCCATCCATCCTTCCATGCACACACACACAAGGGAACTTCTTCATGAGTTAAACAGCAATAGAACTGTAGCACTAAATCTTTGTTACATTTTAGTTCCACGTGGGTGATAACATGTTAATTTTTCCAAGAAGAAACAGGGCTTTATAAGTGATATTCAAAATCCCTGTACTCAGATGAGTACATATTCACTCTCAGCTCTGAGACAGCTACAGCAGATCAATGCAGAAAGGACTGGCAAAGCTACTCTAGCTGGACTCTGCTTTTCAGGGAGATGTTCCAACCATCTTCTCCTATCTTCTCCTCTTCTAAGCACCATTTATCTACTCATTCCACACAATTACTCTCCCTGTTGCCATCCTTTGTCCTTTTCTTCCAATCCCTCTCCATCAAGAAATCTGGAGTTAAATTCCTCTTGAGGCATTCAAACTGCATTAGATCCTTTCTTTTCCCAGACACACACCAGTTCCTCTGTTGGGCTGATATAGAGACAGCCCTTCAAGCAGGAAGAGCCCAAACAGCTCCTGGACATTACAGCACAGCAAAGACACAGAGTCAGTGGTGCTTTTCAGGGAAAAATCATAGAATTACAGCATATTCTGAGTTGGAAGGGACTCACAAAGATCATTCAGTCAAGTCCTCAGCCCTGCACAGACACCGCAACAATCCCACCCTGTGCCCCAGAGCATCATCCAAACACTCCTGGAGCTCTGGCAGCCTTGGTGCTGTGCCCACTGCCCTGGGGAGCCTGGTCAGTGCCCGACCACCCTCTGGAGGAAAGACCTTTTCCTGAGATCCCACCTGACCCTGCCCTGACACAACTCCAGCCATTCCCTGGGTGCTGTCCCTGGTCAGAGAGAGCAGAGATTGGAGCTCTCCCTTGTGAGGAAGCTGCAGACCCTGATGATGTTTGTGCTCCATCTCCTCTTCTCCAGCTGAACAAGCCAAGTGCCTTCAGTTCCTCATATGGCTTCCCCTTCAGACCCTTCACCTTTGTAGCTGTCCTTTGGGCACTCCCAAAAGCTTTATATCCTGATACCATGACTCCCAAAATTGTCCCCAGGATCTGAGGTGAGGCTACACCAGTGGGACAATCCCCACCCTAGTTTCCCCCCAGGACATGGTCATCCTTTGGCCAACAACTTGCCATTGACCAGGACCCCCAGATCCCTTTCCACAGTGCTGCTCTCCAGCCTCTCATGCCCCAGTGTGTGTGTCCACCCAGGGCTGCCCCATCCCAGAGGCAGAGCCAAGGGGTGCCCTGGATGTCCCCGTACC
Source organism: Xenops minutus (assembly GCA_035221455.1). NCBI lineage: Eukaryota > Metazoa > Chordata > Aves > Passeriformes > Furnariidae > Xenops > Xenops minutus. The sequence goes on from JAWWEE010000030.1 coordinate 1,325,421, forward strand.
CACCTTGCCCTTGTGTGTCTCCTGCAGCCACTGGCGCAGGCGGATGAGGCAGCTCTCCTGCAGGGGCGTGAGCTGGCCCAGGTAGCGCTCAATGTAATCAGCGTCCAGTTTGTCAGCTGGGGGAAAAGAGAACAGTGAGAGGAGACCCAGCACTGCCAGGATATCGTAGTTATTTCACACATTGGGTTCCTCATGATTTACATAGGCTTTGCTCAGAAGCCTCATTTCATCTGCCTGAGGGAGGGAGGGAGGGAGGGCAGGATACTGTCACAGTGGCTGGGGTGTGAAGCCACAGACAGCATGGGCTGGATCCAAACTGGATCACTCCACCTGTCTCTTAGGACACTAATATTCCATTCATCCTGAACTGCTCCAGCAGGAGCTTTAAAAGATATATCCTGAGCTCTGGCACTCAGCTCACTAACCACTCCAAGACCCGGGCACTTCAATCCTCTGGTATCCTAAAGGACTCATGCACAAGTCCAGTGACAGAGGCTGAAAAGCAGCTCGCTGGAAAATCAAACTGTTCCTCTGCTCAGGGACATGAGAGGGGAAGAGAAAATAACACCACATTTCTGACAGCAAGGGGATTTTTGGCAGGGGGAGAAGTCCTGTGCACACCAGCAGCTCAAAGACAAAGGACAAGGGGTTGGTGACTGCCAGCGCTGAGGGCCAGATGTGCCACCCAGGGCTGGGCTGTGCAGCTGCCAGTGAGAACAGGGCTGGGGGACACTGGGGAGCAGGGCTGGGGGATGTGAGGGGGCAGGGCTGGGGGACATGGGGGGGCAGGGCTGGGGGACACTGGGGAGCAGGGCTGGGGGACCCAGGGGGGCAGGGCTGGGGGACACTGGGGAGCAGGGCTGGGGGATACTGGGGAGCAGGGCTGGGGGACACGCTAGGGCTGGCTGTTTGTCAGGCACAAGGGTTTGCACCAGATGCCATTACCTACAGAATAAGGCCTGGACACCCACAGGATAAGCAGGATAATACAGGAATTGTATCTGGAAGTGCTACACATGGAATCCACAAGCTGGGGAGCAGGCCCAGGCAGGCCAATCCCTCCCTTTACAGGAACAGAGGCAGAAAAATAGGAGCTACCCTTCTCTTCTGATAGACGGGATCCACCACTCTGAGATGCACACTGATCTCAAACACTTCTCATAGTCAGATCCTGTGTGGATTTGCATCTTTTTCCAGACAGATTTTAGGACAGAGAAACTAACAGAGAAGGTCAGGTGAGACCAGAAACATTTATATTTCCAAATTCTAAGCTTTTCCCCTAATTACACTCAGCAAAACAAGTGTTGGCTTTCCTTCTGGGGAATGACAACAACTACTTCTAATATCACAGCTCTGAATTCAAAGGTCCCTTCTATTTCTTTTTGTTAGAGAAGTATTTTATTTAGTCTAGAAGATATCATCAGACCAACACAAGGAATGATAATGTTTGATTCAGGTATTTTCTGGGAGAAATGCAGAGGCAAACATTCTGCAAGTTTGTCTTGGCCTGATACAGGGGCAAAAAACATCCACACCAGTCCCCAAGAACACTAATTTTGAAACAGAGAAAATATTTCATTATAATTAAATTCTAATGTATTCAAAACACCTTGAAGAGTCTCCAGTTTAAAGTATAAAATACATTAAATGGCAGATCAGGCTTTTTTTCTAAGCTCAAAAACATGCTGCCTGCACAGCTTTTCTTAGCTTTTCAGTTCTAGGGGAGGGGAGGGGAAAAGGCGTGTTGTTTGTTTTTCTTGAAAAAAAAAGAAAATAACTTTCCCTCCTCTTCACCCACAATCCAGAAGAAAAACCTAATGCCAAAGAAATTAAAATAAACTCCTTAGTTGGTGCTACTCGGGCTTGGGAGCAGCTGCTGCTACCTGGGCACTACGTACCATCAGGGCTGGCAGCCTCTGCAGAAGGGCAGGTGCTCCCAGGTTGCTCCTGGGTGGATCCAGGAGCCTCAGAATCCAGTGGGATCTCACCAGCCCCATGTCCCAGAGCCGGGCTTGGCTCAGCCTCCCTCCTGCTCCCGGCCGGGGGCGTCCAGCGCGGGATGAATGTGATCCCTTGGGAGATCAGCTCCTTGAGGTAGTGCTCAATCACCTCCTTGCCCTGCAGGGGAAAATTCCCATTAGAAAGAGCATCCCCCAGACCCAGCAAGGATTCTCCTCAGGCCAGATGTTTAACACGGTTAGAGATAAACAGAAGGGAAATGTTTCTCCTTCCACTTGCACGATCCTGTTGAAAACCCTTCTGTCTGAAAGCCCCATGTCAATGGTGAATTATGACACTGGCCAGGCACATTCCAGTGCTGTGGATGCAGCTGCCTTTAGAACACTTCCATCCTGTTCTCCTGCCCCAAAACTACCCATCAGCTGCCCTGTTCCTCTGCAGCCCAGGGGAACAAACCACTAAAAGGAAGTGCCTCTGCCCAAGGGAGACAGGGTGCTGCTTTTCACCCCAAACTCTCCTGTCCTGCATGAGAACAGTGTCCCCAGTGTCTGAGGAGCCTGGCACCCAGAGCATCCACTGCAGCCCTCCTCTGGCACAGCCTGCTCCATCCCTGCACAGCCACATTCCAGCCACCAGATCATTTTTTGCGTGTTGCACACTGGGTTTTTAATTTGTCTGCCCAACTGAGGCATAACCAAGGGTGTAAAACCATACTGGGTCTATTTACAGAGAGGAAAACTGAGGCACACAGAGCAGGTGTGGGATTTGGGGGTTTCTGACCCCCATCTTACCCGTTTGATGTTGGAAGTGTACTGCTTCATGGCAATTTTCTCCACTGTGCTCTCAAAGCCAAAGAATGACTTGATATCAAGGGATGCCGACTGTTCAAAGCACGTCCACTCTTCATTCTCAGGGTGAACCTACACCCAAAGAACATGCAGGATTGGATGGTGGCACATGGCTCATGGAATGGCAGGGCTCTTGCCCCTGGCACCACACTGGCTATTGAATCTCCAGAGCTACAGAGTGAGGGGGCAGAGGAGGCACTGACTATGTTTAACAGGTCAGTTCTCCCAGAGCAACAGAAACTCATCACAGACTGGGCATATGGATGTTTTTAACCCAACATTCTTCACATGCACAAGGGAGTCAAGGCTAAACCACATCTCTGCCCCAGCAGACCTGAAAGGTAACAGGAGTAGCAAAAGTTGCACTAAAATAGTAGTGCACCTGCCCACTTGAAACCATCATGTCAAGAGCTCCTTATGGAAGGACAGGGATGGCCTTGTGGGACATGTAATTAAAACTCCTACATCTGAAAAAAAGAAAAATCCAAAAGAGGGGTTTTTTTCTAGTTTTGGATGGGAAACTCAGCCACTAATGTCAGCCTTCCCCCCAGAACACTGGAGACGTGGCAGAGCAGGGAATTTTCCTACTCAATTCAACACACCTTTCCTTTCTAGTCACTTCCCCTCAGTTACTCTATATATGGCAAAAACCTCTATAATCTTTTCCTCTTTTAAACTTAACCCTTTCCTGAGAAGGCTCTGCCTTGTCTCTGTAGGTGCTGCTGTTCACAAACTGACAGGAAAGACCAGCAGCTTCAGCCCCCACACAAAGATAGGATAAAGGACAGCTTTCCCCGGGGAATAGATAAGTGCTGGAGCAGGGTTGTGTTTCTCCAAGCTGCCCCAGAGAGCCCTGCCGGAAAGGAAAGATGAGAATAAACCTGCTTCCGGTGCACTCTGACAGGGAAAAGGGAACTGGTAAAAATAGAGCAGGGAACCATCTTGAGGATGCAGCCAGGAGCTCCCACCCTGTTCCCCTCAAAGCCCAGATGTGACGTTTCCTTCCGAAGGATACGGGACACAGCCAAAATCAGCAAGTGTAACAATGTCAGAGTGATCCCAGAGATGACCTGGGAGCATTTCAGACCTATCAGTGCCTTTGACAGTGATGGAAGTTTGATTTACTGCAGTTTTTAGGAAGGCCCATGTAGCCATCAAATGATCTCTGGCTGAGGACCCCCCTCACCATCCAAAATGTTGACAGTTTCCAGCTCCTCCTCTCGCTTGGAGCTGCTTGCAGCTTGCTGACCCCCAAGAAACTGAGCTCTTGTCCAGCTGCCAAAAGGGCAGGTAAGTAACAGGATCTGGACTTTTGTTTTAAGGAACAAAAAGCAGTATCTGATTGCTTCCAGAAAGAGCTGAAGCTGTTTAACGGTGATCAAGCCCTAAAAGCACAATTACAGTGAAACGGCACCCTGTGCTGAAGATGCAGCACAAAGTGAGATAGCCCAGGCCACAGATAAGGCTCAATATCTTTCTCCAAGTCTTCAGAGCATGAAGATCATGACAAGGTTCTAAAACTTTCACTTATTCATGGGCAAAATTAATTGCCAGACTTCCCTTGGGCTCTCATCATAACAAATATTAAGGGTTCCATTCTAAATATTCAGACACATGCTGAAGATCCAGATGCTTTTAATAAAATTAATTTTAACCAAAAAGAAACTTATGGAATACCAGCAGCTTGGGAGCACCATCTCTGTTTTCTACTCTCACTCCAATCAGAGAATCAAAATCAACTCAAAGAAGTTTCTCAAGCCCTGTGAAATCACAGAATCCCAGTTTGGGTTGGAAGAGACCTTGAAGACCATCCAGTTCTGCCCAATCCCTGCCATGGGCAGGGACACCTTCCACTAGCCCAGGGTGCTCCAAGCCCCGTCCAACCCGGTCTTGAACACTTCCAGGGATGGGGCAGCCACAGCTTCTCTGGGCACCCTGTGCCAGGGCCTCATCACCCTCACAGCCAGGGATTCTTACCCAGTATCCCACCTAACCCTGCCCTCTGGCTGTGGGAAGGCATTTCCCCTCATCCTGTCCCTGCAGGCCCTTGTCCAAAGTCCCTGTCCAAAGCAAAAGAACAATCCCACACCCAGGACCTAATGGTGTCTGATCACAGGGTGCTGCTGTCCAGTGCTGCAGAAGTGCCCCGATTCCTCCAAGCACTTTCCCCCTGTAATTAGCACACAATTCCCAACACCCTCCACAGACAAACCAGGCAAAGAACTCACTGAGTAGCTGCAGGTCTCACGGACCACGACACGGTTGGCAAAGGTCTCATTGTGGGCCTCAATGCGGAGCGTTCGCTCCTTCCAGTTCAAAGTGTTCTTCTGAATGAAGAAGACATACTCCACCCCTGCAATCTGAAGAGGAGGGGGAAAAAGAGACAATGAAAGAAAGAGGGACTTAAGGAGCCTTTATATGAGGCAGCCAACAATCCCCATGTTCCTCCATCCCCTGGGTTCCACCTGCCTTCTTCAGCAGCCTGGGAGCATCCACGTTGAGTTTGCAGCTCCGTTCAATGACATGTATGGCTCCGTCCTCGCTCCTGGATTCATGCAGGATTTCACTTCCCAGGAAGACTGGGATCTCAGGACATGTAGGAAAGCGTTTCTCATATGCCTGAAAGTGAAAACAAAGCAAGTTCAGCTTCTGGGTAGATCAGCTTTAACTCTTTCTGCATCGATAAATTTCCTTACAGTAAAAGCCCAACAAAACAGAGGCTCTTCAGCTCCTGTGTTGGTTCCACTTCTCTCAGAGGTGAACTCAAAGCAAAAGACTTATGGGCAGAGATAGCACTGTCAGTCACCAACCAAGCATGTCTTAACATAGTTTTTCTTTCAAACATATAGTAGAAATAAAACCCTGTTGTTAAAGAGTACTAGGAAGGGGCTCATAGTCAGGAACCTCATGGCAAAAGCATGATGTTTTCAGCATTGCTAATTTCTGCTGGCTAAAGACTTGAATTTCAGTATCTCTGGGTCAAGTCAATATTGTCTATAAGAAGTTATTAAAAATATTTAACACTCCCACAGCATAAAATATGATGTGTCAAACAGTTCTAGTTGCCCTAAACTAGCAAAGGTAAGACCATAAATTATTGGCTACTCACTTTGCCTTAATTTATCCATTTCTGAAATAAATCTGTCCAGGTTCTGCAATCCTCCTTGTTTTAATCAGCACATCCCTCTGAAAAGCCTTTTATCCAAACCTTCTTCATCAGCTCTCCCAGAAATCTAGTTTTCCGTGGCACTTCCAAGAAAGTTAACTTGTATAAACGGTACCTACTGCTGCTACTCTTTCCCTAACTTCTCCATCTCTTATTCTATTCCTAGATGTTTGCAGGATGGAATGTTTTCCTTGAATTTCTGACAAATGTCTTGCATGTTGTGATGCTGTTGTAAATATGTGATTGCTGCACAAGCTGCCCAGAATTCCACTACAGCTATTCCAGAAGAACCTATGCTCTCCTTCTGTTGCTCTCTCAGAGATCCATGTTTGGTCCCAAGATTATTTTGCCATCATTCCAAGGCCAACCATAACCTCCAGGAACTGCTGCCATCTCCCCATCTTCCATAAGACACAACCATTTTATTTAGTGCATAAAAATTAAACCTCTCAGGAGAGAATTCTCCACCACAAAGGGAAACATTAATATGATAATTCTCAAGCTCAGCCGGGCTGTCAGCATGCCTGGAGTGGCCACATTCCCTGTTCCCACAGCAATGCAAAGGCTGGTCGCCCCTGCACAGATTCATGGCCCCTTGCTCCTAAAATAGCCCAGGCACTTAAGGACACATTCCATATCTCAAGTTCCTGGAGCTCTGGATGGGAAAGGAGCTATTTTGGATTATCGTGTTGCTCCAGCATCAGGAGGGAAGTGCAGGCAGCTACCAGCTGGAGTTCTGGCCATAACAGAGCATGTAGGTCTTTAAATCCTGCTCTCCAAGGCACTGAGCAACATTCTGCTTGCCCTGCCATGTTCTCCCATATCCCACTACATCTACTTTTGTCTGCTCACCACAGGGAAAACTAAACCAGTTTAGAAAAATACAAACCTTCCCATGATAAGTGACCATTTCCAACACCAGTCCACGTGGCTCCAGCCAACAAAACCACACCCAGCTGCTTTAAGAAGCTTCATTTGTTGTGCCAGGAGTTCATGGATGTACATTAGGCATTGCACAGGACACTTCCAGGCGTGGCTCCCTCACTACCTGCTCTCCCATACCTGCAGTTCCCAGCACATTCATCTGCTCCTTGTGCCTCCACCTGCTCTGTCCCAACCCTCCAGACTGCAATCACCATCCAGTGCTACCATGAGGCCCAAGCCTTTACCTTGCGGACCTCTGTTCTAGCACATACAAACATCTCCAGGCCACCCACTCCTAGTGGAGTCCCAGCAGTCAGAGAGTAAAAGCTGAGAACACCTCCATAGGTCACTGGGATGCCAGAATATTTAGCAACTGTTTTTCAGTTGTTTGTCCCATGTCACTCCTTCCATATGCCCTCAAAACACTTGCAAAAAGTGTCACTGAAAACCCTGTCCTGAGAGAAGGCTGCCCCAGCTGACACCACAAGGGTGGAGAGTTTGATGGGACAGAGGAGAGTTGTCTTACACTAAAAGATGAGAGATTTAGGTGGGATATTAGGAAGAAACTCTTCCCTGTGAGTGTGGGCAGGCCTTGGCACAGGTTGCTCAGAGAAGCTGTGGCTGCCCCTGGATCCCTGGAAGTGTCCAAGGCCTGGTTGGATAGGGCTTGGAGCACCCTGGGCTAGTGGGAGGTGTCCCTGCCCAAACCAGTCTGTGATTCTACTCTTGCAGGGGTGCAGCTGTGCCAGGAACATTTGAGGGGGTTTGCAGAGAAACAAGAGTTGCTCTGCTGGGATCAAGACCCTCCAAAGGCCTCACTTAACAGCTTCACCAGGAGCACTGAGCTGTAAATGCCCCTTCACCAAGACTACAATGGCCAGTCTGAACCTCCCCACCACTGAATCCAGGTGCTTCTTCTCATTTGAAGACAAAACCACTGGATTTCAACACACAACTCACTCCTTCTCCACTAAGTTTGATTTGACCCATCTGTAGCCAGGCTCCCTAATAAACTGTGATTAAATCCAGCAAAACCAAGGCTAGGACCAGGACTAAGGGAGTGCAGCTGCTATTTCAGACAGCCAAATCACATCTGGAGAAGGAAGAAAGGCCAGGGAGAGGCACATGTCAATGGACAGCCAGCCCAAACCCATCACCTAAACTGGGGGAATATTGCCATATTTGAGAAAGAATCCATATGCACAATGATATTAAGTTCTTTGCTAATCTTCTTTGCACAACAGCTCTAAAAATACAGCAGGGAAGATGCCTGAGATCACATGAAGGGCAGCTGAAGCCCCATGCTGCAGGCACAACAAAGCTGCTCCCTGACCACCCGGATCCTTCATCCCTGCAGACACAGCTGAGCAGGAGAGCAGCCCCTCTTTGCACCCTCTTATCCAAACCAGCATCCACATGCAACAGCCCATTTCTGCTCCAACACTGAGGCAAGTTATAAGGCCAGAGACATCTTTACTTTTTTTCAAGCCATTGCCAGCCTAGCTGGGATTTCTCCTCCTCTGTGGTTCTGCAGAGCGCAAGGTGAATAACAGAGTATCCCAGACAAATGAAAGGCACAGAGTATGCAGTATGAGCTTGGTTTGATGCTTTGGCTGCCTGCACTTGCTCTTTCAGCTCCTTGCAGGAACTATGCACTGATTAACAAACAGGAACTATGATTTACCTCTCCCTTCTCTGCTCTCATCCCAGAAGGAATAACAGCAGTTATTGTGCCATTACTTGTGTGTTAAACAATATTGTGGGTCAAACAACCACCTTGATGACCAAAGTCTTCAACAGGATCAAATATATACATACAAAATGAATGGCCCCAAGAAGCCACTCCCTCCCTTCCTCTGAACCCCACTGGGATTAACACGGACAGGCAGAACCAGCCCACACGTGTGCACTTTACAGTAACTATTTTCTTCAAAGTTCAGATTAACACGCTCTCTTCATACCCAAACCATTTCACAAGATGTGGTGGGTCAGGCCCACCAGTGTCCCACCCTAAATCAAGCTGGTTTTCCCTAGATTTCTTACAAAAGAATTGTTGCAAAAATCAGTGTTTTTCTTGTGACCAACAGTCCAAAGTGTCATTCAATCTTTGCAGTCCTGAAACTAAAATTACACATTAAATTTCACAAGAGGGCTGAGTAAAGACAGAGGGATTTGGGATCTGTTTGAATTCTTCAGGATAGTTTGCTTAGAACTAAACCCAATTATTTTTGGATGCATCTGAATGTAAAGAAAACAGGATCATTTGGATGCAGCTGGCAGTCTGTTGGAAAGAAAAAACATTACAAGTGAAACAATTTCTAGCTACAACGAGTTAAACCACACAAGGAAGTTGAAGACCTCAAGGTTTCAGCAGTGTCAGATCTTCCTTTCACACTGAAGAGAACCCAAATTGGGACATTTCCAAAATTATATTTCCAACTTACTGTGACCTCTGCATCCCAGCAAAGACTCTTTAGTGCCCCTGAAGCTGAAAAATGATTAATCACACCAAGCAACAATTAAGTAATAGTGATATGGTTGACTGTGAAATCAGTTGAGTGCTCTGACCCAGCTTTTGCCCAATGATATGGGAAATGCATCCCAGTGGTTTTAACTGTGGGACCAACACTGTGAGAGATAAACAGCAGCTTTGAGAAGAGAGTTTGAGAAGAACAGCAGAAGCCACCCTTGAAAGTGCCCTTAACTGTTGGCCAAACACACAGCAACCAGTACAAACCCCACACCTGAGGGAAGAGATGGCCCTGAGGGTCAGCCAGATGCCAGACAGGAACAAATTATACAAAAGCACAAGTGTCAAAACCAAAAAGTGGCATTCTAAAGTCTCACAGTCAAGAGAAAAGGGGAAGTGACCCTCCTCAACATCCCCTACTTCACCTGCTAAACCCCATACCCTCCAGAGCAGAGGGGCCTGTCCAGTCCTGCACCTTCCCACTTCCAAGGGACAGTGCCAGTGCGTTCCTGCCCCTCCAGTTCAATAGCTCTGTCCCTGCCGATTCCTACGGGATCCACAGGACATGGCCAGCAGGCAGGGTCCTTTCTAACAGCCATTCCTGTTTCTTCTCCATGGGTTTCAACATCCTTTTCTTAGCAAGTGACCTTGAAATTAATTACACAACAGAGGCCTCGGGAATCCAGAACAACAGGGATGTGAAACCACTGAATTACTGCCTGAAAAAAAACACCTCAACAACCAAACCCCCTGCACACCTCGAGGCAGTTTCTTCCAGCCCAGGGTCTCTTCCATCTGGGTCCTGAGGGGTTTCCATGTGCTTCAAGAGGTAGCTTTTGTTTGATCACTTAGTTTCCTACCTTAATATCCTACAGGGAAAAACTATGGACTGACTCCTGTATGATGTTGAGATAAACTTGAGAGGGACCCTCAAGAGTGTAAATGGGAGGAAATTATATTGTGTAGCGCACAAAGGAACTAAATTGTCATGCACCTGATGTAGACAAAAACTTAGAGTCAGGATTATAGGAATATGTTACAAGGACAAGACTTCACCCTTGTGGCTAAAAGACTTCAAATTTTCATGATCAACTAGTTTAAATCTGTATAAATTAATGAGATTCCTCAAGGTCATGTTACAGCCATGTACAGATTGCCAGGAAAAAGGAGCATGTATTCAGAGTAATGGGAAATGAGGAGGAGATCCAATAACAGGTTTTGAGCTCAAGACACCCAGACCATCAACCCATTGAAAAGAGCTGTTGAGAAGCAAGATAAAGACTTCTCATCACTTTTAAGTAGAAAGTAGATGCACTGGGACCAGCTTTTGAGCAGTTCTGATGATACATAAATGTTCCTCTGCGGATTCAGGTGTTTCCAGATGATGGCCTTCCAGGAAAAGGTAAGTTCATTTTGCTGTTCCTCCCACTATTTGGTGCTGAAGGGAATCACAGAGTCTGCACACACTTCATCAGACACCATAATCCACGTGCTTTGAACAGAACAGACAGCAGCTTCTTACTGACCAGAGCTGTGGAAAATAAAATACACAAGGAACAATGTGGATGTTTGGGGTACAGAAATGTCCTGAACTCGGGGAAAAGGGAAATTCATTTTAAGGAGGTGCAGAGCATCCACAGATGGGGGGCCTGAGGGAAAAAAAAGAAACACTTTTGCTGGCAAGAGGAAATAGATTTTCCAGAGAGAAGTCCACTGGACAACAACACCCAGGCTACAAACATTGATCCAGTGTTATATCTGCCTGGGCTACAGCCAATGATTTGCCTCATTTCTTCAGTTTTTGATGAAAGAAACAATTCAGGGAGCAGCAGTGCCTATGACAACACAGGCACAACTGAGGGCCACAGCAAACCTCCTGAAAGCAGCCCTGCACTGCAGCTGCACAAAGCTATCCCAGGAAGGCAGCACCGTGCCTGCCCTCCTGTCTGAGCAGGAGCAACACTATTCCAGCTGCCCTGCTGCAGCTTCTCCCCTGCTCAGCAGCGGCAGGGAATGTGGTGCTGGAGTGGTTCAGCTCACCAACGGCCTTTACAAACCCTGTGCAAGGGACCCCTTATTCAGGAAGCACTGCTGCCTGGTTGGACACGTGTGCCACAGCCCAGTGTGGAGAGAGAAACCCAACTGGGAAGGCAGGGAATCAGACATCTCAGGTGACTCACACCTGAAAGAGCAAAACACAGCAATCCAGTGTCCATCACACACTTACTGCCCTGTGAGTCACCCTAAAATCAAAAAGTGGCTCACAAAGTTTACAAAGGACTACTTGGAAGGACAGTCTGTCGTTGCCAGAAGCTGCTGTGAAAATTTATACAAACTGGCCACGACTCAGGGTCAGACTTGGGATTAGCAGTCACAACAAATCCACCCTGGCTGAGATGTAACAATTGGTGATGATTCCAAATTTTATCACCTCTTTTAGTCCTGCTGAAGAGTTTATTATTTGCCCTCCTACACATTCAGTGGATAAGAGTCTTAGTCACTACGGGAACACAAGGTAAGAGTGATAGCTCCAGCTATGCTGAGCTGCTGTGCCATTGAACTGGAGCTCACTTCAGAGCTCACCCCTCCCTGCACTGATCAGGTTAAGCTTGAAACACAACTTACCCTTCAAGAAAATGAGCATTGTTTTAATTGGAGAAGGGACTGTCCTGCACAGGCTCTTTGCATTAGTGTAAATCTTCTCCAACCCACACATGGTGCCAGCACCATCCTCTCCTAAACCATTCTTGCCCAGAACATGGAGGTTTTGCAGTGGCAAAGCAAAGCTCTCAGACTTGTGTGATCCCCATGAGACACCTGAGCAGGCCAGATGTGCAGAGGTTGTCAGCAGTTGTCCAGAATTCTGAATGAGTAAGCACTTCTTCCACCAGTTTCTTCCAAAGAGCCATTCTTCCTCCATCCAGCAGCTGTGACAAACAGCACTCACTAAACACTCTCCACTCGATTGAGGGGAAACATCCCACACAATGGTCTCAGGAGCACTGTCAGCTCTGCTCAGCGTGGCCACTGCTCCCCCTCAACCTGCTGAATGCCCCGAGGAGGTGGCAGGGCTGGGGCTGCACAACCAGTGCAGCTGTGCACAGCCAGCCCAGCTGACATGCAGAGCAGCACTCCCTGAGTTCTGGTGCCAAGTGTTCCTCAGGAGCAAGATGATGGGATATTTATAGTGTATCTTGACAGCAAGGTTTCAAGCCATCAAGTCACGCTGAAGCATCATGTCTTGAGTCAACACTGCATTCTCTCTAAGTGCACAAAATGTTAACCCAGTAGCTTCTGACAGTCACAGCAAGCTTACCTTCAAAACATGGCAAAAGGAAAGGAGAAGGGAAGCTGCCTTCTTGAAAATGCCTGGCACAGAGCATGGCTGCAGACAGACCATCCACATCCAAGGATGATTTGTTAGGAGGCAACTTCTGCAGACCTAGCAATCTGTAACATCAATAACCAATCTATAGCATACACATCTATAGTCTATAACAATTGGTAACAGAGAGCAGATCCTCTTTTGCAGGTAAGTATCCTAACTACTGCTTATATTATTATCAGGACATTCCATGTCATAGAAAGGTTCAGAAAAGACCTCTAGGATCACTGAGTCCACGTGCTAACCCAGCACTGCCATGTGCCAGGTTAATTCATGACAGGGATTGAACATCAAAGAATAACTGTTTTGGAGCACTTTTCCCCCTTGCACATTGATTCTCTCTTGATCTCCAGGGCACTGCCACCCAGAAATACCATTTCAGAGAGTATCTGAAAGCCATTATCCACATCACAGCAGCTCCAGAGGAGCTTCCAAGTACTGGACATGCTGGATACACACTGCAAAACTCTGTGTCACCTGCAGCTACCCAGGGACACAGAGGCCACTGCAGGAACCTCTCCCTTGGTACTCCTGCAGCTGCTGTACTGAGAACTCCACTCCAGCCTCCTTGGCTGCTCCACACAGCCCTCTGTGCTATCACTGCTGCTTCTGAGGAATTCCAGCTGCCAAGAACTGCTCCATTCCTCTGCACCAAGTGCTCTCCTGGTTCCAGAGCTCACACTTGACAGCAGAGGCTGTGAGCCAGCATCAAATATTCTAAGTTAAGATTCTGCTTTTCTTTATTTAAAACCACCCTGTGATGATACCAGAATAGTGACAACAACTTGGAGCTCCAGATGGGGATATTCCAGTCTGGAATTCCAATTCAGCAAACAGGAAGCCCCCAAAGTGTATCCTGTGGTGCATCTGTGCTGGAGGCACTACAGGACATGGCACTGCAGCTGACTCAGACACCCAATCTGCACAACTGATGCAGACAGCAGCCTTTGAGACCTGTGAACACGCACCTTGAACTGTCACTCTAAACAAACCCATGGAACTGACTTATTCTTGCTAGACATCAGCATGTTTGTACCTTGTACTGCTCTCATGCCCCATTTATCTGTTAGTAGTGCACACTGGGGTGTTAAATAGCAAAAGCGGCTCAGAGGTTCTGTTGCAAAAGCATCCCCATGTCAGCCAGTGAAATATCAAGCCCTTTAAGACACCACAGCATTAGGGAAGAGAGCATGCCCAACTGATCAGGATTTAAGCAGTCTCTTTATACCCTCATTCTGCTAAAGGCAACAGGAAGAAGTCATTAAATAAAGCTTCTTCAAATCTAACCTCTTTAACACAAGTTATGTTGATGCTGAAATGACACAAATATAAAAATAAGTTTGAAAAAGTGTATGCAAAGCAATTCTGGCTGTCAGGACCTGAACTCCAGCATTCAGAGTTTCTTCTCCTGCAGCTAAACCCAACAGTTAAACCAGCAAGGAGCTGTGTTCAATTAGTCTGCATCTAATCAGTCAAGCCTCCTGACACTGGTGACACAAAAGAATATTGGGATGATTGTGAAATAAGTGATGCATTTTGATTTCAGCTGTACTGGATGGTTGACACTTGTGTGGGCCAGAACCCTGGGCCAGATCCTCAACTGCTGTAAAGGAGCAAAATCAGTGTTTGCAAAGCAGCTTTGCCAGTGTGCAAAGAAGCAGTGTAAGTCAAGGCTGATTATTCTGGGGTGGGGGTCAAAATCCAGTGTGTCCACTGCCAAACCCAGTGACAACAGTCAGCACTGCTTCAGCAAGGTTGGGCATGAGGGAAAGATATGTCAAATCAGGATCATGGATGTTTGCTTTTGATGGGCTATGACCCTGTGTGCAGGATGAGAGAGTAAAGATCATGGAGAAGGAATATTTCTGCTGCTTACTCCATGAGAAATGATTTTTGATTCTAAATAAACCTGCAATGTTTGTAGCCTGAATTAAATTTGCCACTCAGCTCATTAGAACCCCCAACACTCAAACAGCACTGAGGTGAAACAGATATAGACAACATTAATTTCCTAGTTTGTCTTACTTGTGAAATAAGGAAGTCCAGATCAACTAAATGTAAAGAATACTGGAGGCTTATAGGAGAGCTGGAGAGGGACTTTGGATGAGGGCATGGAGTGACAGGACAAGGGGCATTGGCTTCCCACTGCCAGAGGGCAGGGTTAGATGGGATACTGGGAAGAAATTCTCCCCTGTGAGGGTGGGCAGGCCCTGGCACAGGTTGCCCAAAGAAGCTGTGACTGCCCCATCCCTGGAAGTGTCCAAGGCCAGGTTGGATGAGGTTGGGAGCAGCCTGGGCTAGTGGAAGGTGTCCCTGCCCATGGAAGGGGGTGGAACTGGACGGCCTGTAAGGTCCCTTCCCACCCAGACCATTCTGGGATTCCATGAACACTGAATTGCCATTATAACCTGAAAAGGGAATCATGGAGCTGCTTGGAAGTGCAGGCAGCAGGTCAGGACCTTAGATGACCAAACTTTCACTTGCACACCCAGGCAGGGAAATCCTGAGCTGCGACACACGTATCAGAGTCCAAGTGATGCTCCAGATAAGAATCGCCCCCACCCCACACGTGCCACCCAAACACCCACCTCAGCCCAGGCAGCCCCCCACCAGCAGGACCCAACCCCTGGCCTGGCAGCACCACTCGCCCAGCGCAGGGTCACCCTGCCCAGCCCTGCCCATGTGTGTGCTCCCAGACTCGGCTCCCAGTGCTCAGATATGTGTCAGCACATGCCGTGGGCAGCCGAGAAACGAGGTCAAGCAGAAAGCAGCACTGACTCACATCAGGCACATGTGGGGCTGCACAGCAGCTCTGTCTCAGGCACGGGGTCCAGCTGCACACACAGCGCAAGCTGGTGCTCCTGCAAACTTCCAAGCACCTGATCCGTGTTCTCTCTCCAACATCACAACATGTTTTTAGAGAACAGTGCAGAAAGGCCCCTCTCTTGCAGCAGAAACCATAAACTGCTCTTAGTAGCAGTAAGAGCTGAACATGAAGCGCACTGTAAATGTGGCAAGAGGAGCAAACCATCACCAAGCACTGTCAGGGATTTCTCGTTTACACCATTAGTGCAGCAATTCAAATTATCCACCATGTACAGAAGACCCTGTAAGGTGCCTGGGAGTTTGTTCCAGACCTGTAGTTTTAGGGACCATCCTAAGCAATTTACTGAATCCTGTAAAGTGTGTGAAAATGGCAGATGTCAACTGTAAGCATGAAGGGCTGAGGCACTACTAAAAATAATGGGAACACAACACCCTACTGCTTTCAAAGCTAAAACCCTCCAGCTACAGCTCCCTCATCTAACCTAATAATTTATTGCAAATAACATTAAATATGCAATCTCTCTCTCAGGTCTGTTTCCTACACAACTGTGCATGTAGGACTCGCTCATCCAAACCTAATTTTCATCCCCACACATCAGAGAAGGCTCACAAATATTTATGTCAGAGTAAGTTTTCACTCATGAGCTATGTGGCAGAAGTACCTCTCCTTCTGGATTTTTCTCCTCACTATAACATTTTAGTATTAAAAACCCCTTTTAGCTTTCTAACTACAACTGCTACACAAAAAAAAGGAAAAGTAAGTTTATACTTGGAAATTTTCTTGGCTGTAAGATAAAGCAGAAGACACACAATGTCAAACCTGCTGATCTAACTCAAGGGAAGGCAAGATCAGGCCCAGAGAGGCATGGACAATCCATTGGAAAGAACAGCTCCATTTAAAAGGAGACACACAAAAAAAGAGATAAAAATGAAAAGGAAAAACATTATAGGATAACAAAGCATAACAGAAGTCAAGGTTTTTTTGAAGTGTAAGGGATAAAAGCATCAGAAACTGGTTATAATTTGAAGAGCACTGTATTTTTGATCCTTTACTGTGAGCCCAAGTTAGGAACAAAGCAGGTGAAAGTGACTACTGTGAACTTGGACAGGTGTGGGAAAACCATCCTTTGTTTAAACTGTTTTTAGAAGGGAGGACAAGAAAAAAAGAAAAAAATTCAGAACTCCCAAATGACCAGAAAAGACCTGCTAAGCTGATTCCTTTTTACTCCCTCAGATACACAGGACTGGCAAAGAGAGCAAGAAGGGGAATGTCCTTCCAAGGACTTGGGACATAAGTCAAATCTCCTGCCTGCAAACACCCAAACACAAGTTGCAGGAGCATTAGTGAGGAGCAGAGTGTATATGAAGAGACAATTATCCTGGTACACAGTGACAAAGGTATCAACAATAAGGCAGAGGATGAGCTCACACACATGCCCTCTGCAAAGTCCAAGGAGGATAAATCGTGTTCCTGATTCCAGGGCTCAACAAAGGCCATGGGAAACACTGCATGCGTGAGCCAGGCCAGGAAGCAGGGAATTACTCACCTCATTTGGCTGTGACAACCCTATTTCTCAGACTCTCATATGTGAGCAAAACACACACAGTCTTTTTATATAGTGGGGTCCAAACATTTGAGGTTCTGAGGGAAAAACACTTTTCCTAACTTACTTCCTGTGGTCTGTTCAGGCTGGCATGAGGTATGACCCTCCCTATTATCCAGAGGAGGAACTAAACACAAGTGTGTCAGACTGAAGGGTGTCTAGAGGTCTGTAAAACTAGGGGTGTCTTGAGATCACCCCTGTGGCCTCTGCTTTCCTACCACAGCCTGAGACCTTGGCACTCCAAAGGTTCCCACAAAGCAGTTGAGGGGAAAAGATAAAAGCAGCTGAATATCAGGTTCCCAGTGCTGAGGAAGCTGCTGTCAGATTTATGGTGAAGCAGATTAAGAGCAATGCCACGTGCTGAGGAGCAAAACAGCTTCACTACACGCCCACTCTCCCTGCAAAACTTCCAGCAACTGACAGCTGGTACCTGACAGCTCTGCGAGATCCACGCTGCCTCCACACTCATGGGAGCTCCATCTGAGCACACCAACTGTGAAACAAAGTCTGCATCCAGCTCAGCCTGCAAAGACCACCACCACATTGAAATGCTGCTTTCCAATACCAAATCCTGCTGTGAACACCTGATTCCCCCAGGGCATCAGGGCAGGACCAAGGGGTCTATATTTGGCTCCCAACTCCACTGCACAGTCCTCTGGGCAACTCTGGATATGGAACTTCTTCGTAAGAAAGAGGACTAATAACTTTGCTAAGGTTTGCTGAACAACTAAAGATGACATTCATAATCCCAGCCCTGAAATCCCATGGAATCCCTGTTATGCTGAAAAACTGAAAGCAAATAAAACTAACCCACTTGAAAACTAAACCCATCAGGCCCTGGCCTTTAGGCATGTGCTAACAAGTTTTCAGAGGATTTGTCTCAAGGCAGTTCTATATTAGCAGCCAATTGATTGAGGAGCATCTGGTGGTGGGATTATCCTGCTAATAGAGACAACAGGAATGTGGAGAGGTATGCATGGAGCAAAGGCTACCAGTACCTTCATTACAACTACTGTGTCATATTCTCACACAGGATGCACCAAGAGAGCAAAGAACATAGCCAGGACAGCTCCACCACCAAAAACATCAGCTCCACACTGGTCAGGGCACTTCCATGGCTTGTTACTGGTTTAGCTGTTAACAGACATGGCAAATCTGGGTAAGACTGGGGAAAAAATGGAGGGGGGTGTGGATTTTGGAGGGAGCTCAACTGTCACCAAACAAAGTGTTCATTTGGATGATCAGACAACAAACTGAACTCTCAGCTGCTGCTCCCTCTGGGGTATGTAATTCACACTGAAGAACAATGTCTCCCCCCGTTTTAACTATTGAAATAGAAGACTGAAGGTTTTTTTTGATAAAACAACTCTTATGGCGTGTATTTCCCAGGAAGCTAGAAGAGGCCACATTGTAAAGAGGAATGCAGTGTAGGCTCTCCCTTCAATTCATGGGAATTTCACCTGCCTGCAATGGCTGTAGCTTTCCATCTTCATTCTTGGGCTGTAACAGACTAAAGAAACTGGTGCCCTGCTCAGCAGGGAAGGGACAAGGAAGGAAGCAGCAGGCTAAAAGTGGCAAATACCAAGTTTCAGGGGTTGAAATGGCCAACAGATTAAAAAACAAAGCCTTGCAAGACTGCATAAGCATCTCGGGACAATGTCCACGTGCTCAGGGCTGCCCTTCAAACAGCAAACCTGGGGTATTTGACTCACACCTAGTTGTGATCAAGCCCAGAATATCACTTCAGGCAGCTGTCGTGGTCACAACAGCTTTCTGCATCACCACTGAGTGAGCTTCAATTACAGCCCTCAAGCTCCTTGTGGAAATCACAAAACTTGGAGAGAGATCTCCCAACAGTGCAACCACGGAGTGGGCAGGGCATAGAAATAAAGAAGAATTTTTAGAAAGATTTCCAGCTTTTAACCAAATCCAAAAGCTCAGTATCATTCAGAATCCAGTTCTAGATACATCCATTCTAGAGTGCCGATTGGGACCACATCTGGAGAGATTCTGTACCAAGTGCCATTTGGTGACAAGGCAGACACAGTGTCTGGCCACAGACTGACCCTGCCTAACTGAATGTCACAATCTTTATCCTTCCTTGTCAAGGAATAATTACAGAAGGTTGGATTTTGTTGGGGTTTTTCCCTTTTAACAACCTTTCTTAAAATACTAAGATATTGATTCTTATTTTTCATGGAAAATTGAAGAGGAGAGCTGAGCCTCTGTTCCTGCCTTATACCCACAAGGCTGTCCCAGAGTTGCAGCCAAACCTGCAGTCCTCCACCTCCCACCAGCCCAAGGCTGCAGCCCCGAGCAGCTGGAGCAGGAAAAGTGCTGAGTGTTACTCACTGCCATGACGAGCTCAAAAGGATATTTGTAGACTCGAACTGGGGACTGGTATTTCTGCACCATTTTTACCACACACCTGGAATAGAAAGAAATTGAAAAATTTTAGATCCAAAGAGTGTAACACATTCTAAGCAATTTTTACAGACCTTACTAGAAGCCTTAACTCTTTTTACAAATAGAAAGGAGATATATTAAGTGGAATATCTTGTTTAGTAAGTGGCAGAGACAGAAGAGACGAGTCTCTGCAGTCCCAGTCCAGAGCTGTGCCTAGCACACAGCAGCATCCTCTGCTGCTTCCCAAGAGCTTAGAGCTCAAACAACTCACAATAATTAAAGCAGAAAACAGACATGTAAAGTCAGAATCAATCATACTCTGGGGAAGAAGCCTGTCTTAGGTATCCTTACAAAGTTTACATGGTGATTCCTCTCCTTATCCCCCTTTCCTATGTTACATTTGTAATCATTAGGCAAAATCCTCCTCGTTAAAAGCTTCCTCGGCTTCCCAAATCTCGGTGTTTTAAATGCTTTTGTGCACACAGTAGCACTGAGTTGTTTTAGCCCACTGAAAGGGAGGAAAAGGAAACAGCCTGCTGAAAGAACATGCCTGATGCTAAGCTGGCAATCACATCCCACTGCCTGGATGCCCACTGTTCCAGCTGAACTGAGGCAAGAACTGCAGGCAACGGGAACAATTCAGTCCTCAGCATTTCGCTGCTCCCAGCCACTTCTCACTATTCTCATCAGGATTCCTCCCTCAGACTCTCTTGCCAGGGTTTTAACCCTCAAATATGCATCAGTAACCAGCATCTCAAGGAAGCACATAAACCATTTAAAAAAATGTTATTAGGCTGCTTTCTGCAATTCCTTTAGGAATTCCTTTGTATTGCTCCCTCTAATACCATCTGTGAACGTGAGGAACACAAAGGGCTGGACGGCTGGTTGGAGACTCTGCTGATTCCACCCCACTCAAATTCCACTGAGAAGCAGACACAGCCCTCGGCAACATGACGCAGTGTAGCACTGAACTCAACAGTCAGAGCAGTCAGACAACTTATCCCTGACATTTTAAGCCCAAAACCAGAGATGAAACGTGGATTAAAATGCAAACCGCAATAGAGTCTCCCTCAAAGATTGCTGCAAAATGCCATTACACAGGGAAATCTAAGCAAGGGAGAGGGGAAAAGGACTTCGAAAAGTTTGAGTACCTGAAAACGGGAAACGTTTGTAGAAGTAGGGTCACACAATCAGACAGTTCCTCTGCAGAGGATCACGTTATCCAAGGAGCACAGTCCAGGACTTGCTGGATCTCTGGGACTTAACTGGTACTAAAAGCCAGTCCACTGTTCCCAAGCCAGTCAATGCAGAGAGAATTTACGAGCAGAGCATCCAACCCCAGTGCTGAGAGCGGGGCAGGGCCAAGCACAGCCCAGGCAGCCCGGGTTGCGATCAGGTATCAGACACCCGAGCCAGGAGGCACCAGGCACCTTGGACGGCAACTCTGTAACATGATTAGGCTGGGCAGGAACCTTCTCCCTGAGCACAAATAGAGCACCAGGAGCCTCAGGGAACTATTTAGCTGAGGTCTTGCTCCCCATTCCGACCCTTCCTGCTACACCATGAACTCCTGCACCCCTGAAGGAGGGGGTCAGGGACCTCCACACAGCCAGTCTGAGGACAGAGCAGTCAGTCTGGAATCACCCACAGCCCAGAAACAAAGTCACAGAACAACAGGATGGCACACGCTGAAGCTCGGCAACCTTCACGGTGCTGCTGGGACAGATCCCCTGCTCCCTGGCAGCTGCTGTACCTGACTGCCGCAGGTTTATTGCCCTCTCCTTCTCTAGCTGAGGGAAGGTTGAGAAAAAGAGCCAGTGACTGTTACATCCATGGGGAGCTGTGAAAAAAAGACAGCTGAGAACTCACACCTGCCCTAGAAACCTTTCATACCTCAGGGGAGTGTAGTGGCAGCAGACCTTCTATGCCCTCTCCTCAAAACAGAGATGTGAGACAGTCATTCTGCTTCTCAAAGCACGAAGGACTCCAGCTATAATTCCTGGGAAAAAAAGGAAAAAAACACAGGAAAGGCACTGAAAGGCGGGTACTTGGCATACCAAGCTACAGGTGACGATGAGCACAAAGACTCCCAGATGTAACAACTGGGCAATATTAGCTCAAAACCTGCATCTTCCCAGGGCTTAACACCAAAGAGACACTTTTTAAAAGTCATCTCATGTCTTCCACTCAAATTATAAACAGATATGTTCAACTCCCTTGTAAAGAAAACCAGAAAGAGATGACACAACCACAGAGTGTGTCTGCTCCTTAAACATCCAAACAAATCCAACTCCAGCTCCACAGCTCCCTGCTTGACTTCCTACTTGCATCTGGCTAAAAAACATTAACAAGAAAAACAGCTCAGGTGAAGAGCAGTGACCCACTTAACTGCAGCATGACCACTTAGAAAACCCCAATCCACAGCTGGAGGCACAGCTGGAGCATCCTTGAGGTAACACCAGGGAAGAGCTCAAGTCCAGCTGCCAAGCCCAGAGTAGTTGGTAAGAATTTGGAGAGGCTGGAGTTGTCAATACACTGAAGCAACAGATATAGCAGATAATAACCATCCCAATAGCAACAACTTTAACCATCCCAATTAGATATTAAAAATATTTCATTATTGCACACCTGAACACAGAAAACAGCAGCAGCCACCACATTTCACACAACAGCGACACACTGACAGCAGTGCCAACAGCACAAAGACCCAACAGCCTCAGCTCCCCACGTCCCCCTTTTGCTACAGCCCACACAGCAACTCCCTCATGAGCCAAGATATTATAGATTAAATACACATTAAGCCCCAAATCAAAGCCCCCCAGCCCTGCTTCTCATCCAGGCATAGAACTCAGTCAGCTCATTCCACGTTGAGCTGCCTGTTGGATGGTAGAGATGGGCAGCAAGTGACTTTAGGAACTTCTCCCACCTGTGGTGGCTGCTTTTCAGCTGGAAGAGAACAACTGAGCAGGTTTTTGTAGGGGTTTTTTTTGTTTGTTTTTCACAAAGAACTGCTGAAAATAGCAGAATTCCAGACTTCCTCAAATAAACATGTGAAAGCCAGCTGTGGCACCCAGCTAAGCTGATATTTCCACTTAGAAAAGGGGGACTCTGCAGGGTTGTAGTCCTTCCTCCCCCCTTCTGGAGAAACGTGGAGAGTGTGACATTTCTTCTGCCTGAAATGCCTTTCACTTAGTGACTCATGATTTAGAAACTGATGCTTTACACACATAATAAGATAGTACCAAGCTGTAGGATATTTATTGGAGCTTTTTCACTGATGAACTTAAGAACAAGTCTTTTGAAGCCTGATACAAGGGAGCCTCAAGGTGGAATGGAGCCAGAGTAAGACTTTCCAGTCTTTCAGAAGCAGACATCTGCTCAGGCAGGACTTGATCTTACCCCTGAGAAACACCTCCAGAGCAGGGATGAAGCAGCGGAGCCTGGGCACTGCTCTGCACACCTGGCAGAGGTGCCTGGAGTCCTGCTGTGGATCATAATCAACAACAAGCAACACAAACAACAGCAAACATTCAAACAACAACATTCACACAGTCTTTACCACACAAAAGTCTTTTTGACTGAGGCAGAGAAGAAAACAGAACAGTGTCCAGTATTCTGCTCTCAAAGTCAGGTAGAGCTGTTTCTCTTCCATGTATCAAAACAAGCTCCAAGCCAAATACTTCCACAATTTCATCTCCTGAGTTTAATTTTCTCGCCAAATAATCACCATGGAACTTTTATGCACAGCAACACACTAAATCCATGACATTTGCCAGCCCTCAGCAGATTAGCATTCCTGAAGGAAAGCCCCTCATCTATTACCTCACGACTCCCTAGGAAGTCACACCCCCCCCCCCCCCCCATTTTTATCCATCCACACTGGAGGCAATAGTTCAATGCTCAAATACAAGTTAGGAATGGAGACACAGAATCACAAGCCCATCTTGTTCCACCCCTTGAAGCATCTCCATGGCTTCATCTGTACTTGCTCTAGCAGGTCTGCATCTTTCTTGTGCTAAGGACCCCACGCTTCAGCCTAACATGTAAAACAAGAGTAGAGCCAGGCAGCAGGTCACTTGACAGTGCAACAAGCAACAGCATCAAACTGTTTCAGCCTGCCTTGAGTGAAGTTCCTAGCTGTACATGGGCTCTCATTATCCCAACCAGATCGGTGGTGCCATCAGCACAAGCCCCTTCTCACAATCTACAACCTGATTTTACTGCTTGGAGGAGTTAAGCCAAGTGACCCAAAGAACATACTTGGTTTACCGAGAAGCTGGCCTGAAAACATAGAATTAAAGACTGGTTTGGAAGGGACCTTAAAGCCCATCCCGTTCCACTCTCTGCCATGGGCAGGGACACCTTCCACTAGCCCAGGCTGCTCCAAGCCCAGTCCAACCTGCCCTTGGACACTCCCAGGGATGGGGCAGCCACAGCTTCTCTGGACAACCTGTTAAATCCATTAGTGCATTTAACAGCCACATGCCAGGGTCACCCGCTGTGTTTGCAGACACTTCGGGGTGAGTTTTAGGGTATATTTTCTGAGCCCCAAGCGTCGTGGGGAGCTGGGCAGACGCTGTTCCCGGCTCTCCGGAGCCGCCCCGGGGCTCAGCCCCCCCGACCTGAGCAGGACACGACCCTCGCACCTCCACCCCGGGCTGCTCTCTCAGTACACCCGAAGCGCCCCCCGCGCCAGCCCGACTCCACCGCGGCTCCCGCCCCGGTCCCGAAGGATCGTGAGCAGGATTGCCCCTCGGTTTCCCGTGGCCGGGCGATAGCGGGTGCCGCACGCCGCCCACCCCACGGACGGCCCCGCGGGAGCCCCCGGCCCCTCTGCCCGCCCCGCACCGCGCGGGACCGGCGGGACGCTGCCCACCGCGGGGCCTCCGCACCCCGCAGCACACATCCTGCACCCCGCAGCCCATATCCCGCATCCCACACCCTACATCCCGCACCGGCACCCCGCATCCCGCATCCCATATCCCACACCCCGCAGCCCACATCCCGCACCCCAAATCCCACCACATCCTCCTCCTCCGCTCCTCCGTCCCGCTCCCTCACCGCTCTGTCTCTCACCGCTCTCCCGCCGCCGCCCGGCCGATCCCGGTGCCGATGCCGATTGCAGTCCCAGTCCCGGTCCCGCTCCCAGTCCCGATCCCCCTCCCTGGACAGCACAGTAAAAGCCTCTGGTGCAATGTGATTTGTTCAGCAGCAAAGATGATAAAGGATTCCTG
>JAWWEE010000030.1:1350651-1394537 GCA_035221455.1 Xenops minutus
CCTTGTCCCCAGTCCCTCTCCAGCTCTCCTGGAGCCCCTTTAGGCACTGCAAGGGGCTCTCAGGTCTCCCAGAGCCTTCTCTTCTCCAGGTGAACACCCCCAGCTCTCCCAGCCTGTCTCCAGATCAGAGGGGCTCCAGCCTTTGGAGCATCTCCTTGGCCTCCTCTGGACCTGCTCCAGCAGCTTCAGGTCCTTCCTGTGCCAGGACCCCAGAGCTGGACATGTCTCCAGGTGGGGTCTCATGAGGGACAATAACAAGGGGTGTGTGTGATGAGCTCACTCCATCCTGCACATTGGGCAACAGCCCCAAGGCTGCCAGAGCTCCAGGAGTGTTTGGACAATGCTTTCAGGGACATGGGCAGATTTTTCAGTTGTCTGTGCAGGGCCAGGGGTTGGACTGGATGATCCTGGTGGGTCCCGTCCCACTCAGAAGATTCCATGATTCCATGATCCTTCCCAGCCTGGCACCTGCCCTGGAGGAGGAGGAACCCGCTTGGGTCAGGGCTGCAGGAGGCAGAGCCACAGCTCCCCAACACAACCCAATCCTGCTCATCACAATCCGCCCTTCACAAGGCTCAACCCTGCTCACCTCAGCCCTTGACTCCATCAGTGCATTGTGTTGTTTGATTTATTACACGACCACAAACTCGCACTTGGAGCAACCATTCCCATAACTGAAATCTCCAACAAGGTACAAGGGGACCATTTAGCCAGGTGGTGTTGAGAGGGACTCTGGGATTCATCCTCAGCTCGCAGCCTCCTTCTCGTCTCCCACCGTCTCTGAAATTCTGGGCCTTGGTTCATGAGCCTTGGGGACATTGTCCTTGCTCTTTGCTTGGGAGGTCATGGTGAGTGGGGCCTGTTTGTCAAGCCACGTGATGGGGAAGGAGACTGTGACAGAGAGTTGTCACCATCCAGGGGTGGCCCTCAAGGATGTGGCTCTGTGGATGGAACAGTTCTCCAAGCTGGAGAACTTTGGGGTGGCAGAGAGAGCAGGTGTGTGTTCCTGGGACAGGAGGAATGTGTGGAACCAAGAGTGCTGGAGGAGAGGGATGTGGGAGACCAGCTTGGGAGTGTTTTGCACCTTCAGAGCTTCCTTGCAGCATCTCCTGAGGGACCAACTGCCACTTTGCCTGATGTTATTGAAATAACATCGCATTTACTGCTGCTTTCTCTTTTCCTGCCTCCTTATCACTTCCAGCTGCAGTGTCCCCTTTTCTGGGGGCATTTCAGGAAGTTGTGGCCCCATTTCAGATCAGCAATACTTCCTGAAATGTTCTGCTGTCTCAGACCACGGAGACCAGCCTGACACTGCTCTGAAAACAATGCACCCACAGACCATCAAATGTCAGAGCTCCCAAAGCTGCAGCCTGTGGAGTCAGAGCACTTTTCCTAAAGGCCTTCCCACAACAGCTGGGCATCAAAAACCACAAAGCTACCCCAGACTTGCAACATTTACATTCACTTTATAAATAAATATTCAGAATATATATATTTATTTATAAATAAGTATTCTAAATTCCCCATTCAGAATGCAATTTTTTTTTCCCCCAAGGATATTATATTGCTCTCCCATTCCTCATTCACTGTTAAATTTTCTCAGAGAAAACAGGAGGAAAACGCCCCACTATTTTCATCCTCTTGCTACAAAACTTACACCAACCTGTAACTACTTTGTGCCCTAATTGTAGCAGTTTTCCTTTTCTTTTAGTCATAAAAGCTGGACGAGATTTTGATGAGTCCCATGTTGTCCTTTTCTCTGCTGGCAGCCCTGACTATAGTTCCCATTTTCCAACATTTATTTTCCCCTGCTGCCAAAAGGTCACCTTGGCATTTTCCAGTGTCAGTCACCTTTCCCCCTGATGCAAAGCCAGTTCTCCAGAGTATTCCCAAGAGCTTTCAACCCTCTGACTATCCTTCCACCTACCAGGATGGGGTTCTTGCCTCAGGGACTGGCACTGACCCTCTGTATTTCTCGTGGGAGCTGCTCAGAAAGAAGTTCTCACCCCACAGCAGCCCAGCCCAGGAACTGCTGGCAGTCCTGCAGTTAGAAAGGAGAAGGTCTTTCAGGAAGGACGTTTGGTCTGGAGATACCATTCAGCCTTCACTTCCTCCATTACCAAGGGCCTTTCATGCAAACTCTCTCATGGTCTTAACTTTTCTGCCTCATCTCTTGGCATAAATTTAGAAAACTCAACAGAAATTCAAGTGAGTTGGTGCATCACATGCAGAAAATGCTTGTAGGGATTGTTCATGGGGTTATTATTTCTATTTACCTTACTATGAAAACCTCAGAAGAAGCTGCAAAGGAGGTTTGTGGCAACACTGCAGCAGTGAGGCCAGAAAATCGTGTGGTCTGTCATGGTGGTGCTGGGGCAGACTCAGGTCTGAGAAGGAGAAAGATCCCCCTGACCCCTGAGGCAAAGCAGGAGAGGAAAGGCAGCCCCACACCACCAGCCCGGCCCTCCCCACATCCTCACGCTGGGGAGGTGCTCCCAGCCCCTTTCACGAGTTCAACAACCCCGAGAAAATCAGTACTGTTGAAACATTAAAGAGACTCTTTAAAAATTCAGCAGCAAAGTTCACCTGCTTTTTAGAGCCATATTTAAAGCAACGTGGAAGTGGATTCCCACTCTCAAAACCCGGGCTTTGGTCCAGGTGTCACCGAGTGGAGCTGGGAGAAAGAGGAGGCTCCAGAGCCTCCAGCGTTGGGAGTGGACACACCAGCCCACTCCACTGCAGTGTTCAGAGCTGGATTTCAACTTCACATCTCTGTAGAGAAACCCTTAGCACTTGACCTTGCTCTGTTTCATGAAGACTAAGCAAAAGTTGGGTTTGTTGTTTTGAGAGCCAGCAAAAGCTGAAATATTGAGGCTTTCTTCACTTTCTTCACTGAAAAAACATCAGCAGTACCTGATCCCACACCACTCACTGATACTCTGGTGCCTCTTTCCCCCCCACATCCTGTGGGTCCCCAGGGTTTTGCCTTCCCCTGTTACTCTCAGTCCCATTTGTTTTCTGGTACAAAACAGCTGAAATGAGCTGCCCAAGGTCACACAGTGAGACGGCAGAGATCCTTGGCAGGGATGAAACTGGAGACCTAACATGCTGGAGTCCAGCACATTTAGAGCAGATTGGGTTACCTTACCCACGGGACTGCAGATAAACAGCGTGTTAATGGCTCTCTGCTACACTCACCTTTCAACATGATGCCGAGGTGACTCCCTGCCCTCCTTCACTGCTTTTGCAGCTGCTCAAGTAGATGCTCAAATCTTGTTTTGGTTTACTTTGTGAGGGAGAGAGATCGCCCAGCTTCTGACCCACTATTAGTTAAGAAATGAATGTCTGCTTTGCATAAGAAAAATACAAAATAAACCCATGATATTGCTGATGTTTAACCCCCAAAGCTTCCAGCTCAACAGCTGACCCTGCTGTGCTCTCTAAGTGCATCTTTATGAGTTTATCAGGTGCACTGTTGAACATGCTCCATTACATCCATTTATGGGGACTCTGCACTTTCTCTCATGGCTCATAAAATAATTGCCATTTTGCATCTTATCACAGAATCCCAGAATCATTTGGGTTGGAAGAACCTTAGAGATCATCCTGTTCCACCTCCTGTCATGGGCAGGGACACCTTCCACTGTCCAGCCTGCCTTGGACACTCCAGGGATGGGGCAGCCACAGCGTCTCTGGGCAACCTGTGCCAGGGCCTGCCCACCCTCACAGGAAAGGATTTCTTCACAATATCTAATTTAAACCTACACTCTTTCAGTTGGAATCCATTGCCCCCCATCTCCTGTCACTACATGCTCTTGCAAAAAGTCCCTCTCCCTCTTTCTTTGTAGGTCCCCTTAGGTACCAGGAGGCTGTTTGGGGAGATCAGATACCATGCAGGACTCATTTTTTCACAAATACTCCTCCTCATTTCTGTGCAGTCACACTGGGACCCTCTGAGACAGATACTCTGAGACAAACACAGCACACTGCGACAGCAGCACATCTCCACAACCTTACAAGCAAGCTGAAATATTGCAAATTAATTCAGAATTCAGCTCTCTTGCAATGCTAGACAGGCCCTGCATAAATAAAACACATCCTGTTCAATGACGTGTTCTGTGACTTCTCTTCGTGTGCTGTTTGTTCCTTTATCATTTCCCCTTTTGTCCCTCCATAGCTGAGGAGATGTCAGCCTTGAGTTCTGCCTAAATCCACTTGCCTGGGAGTAAAGCATGACACAGGTTTGTTATTCTGGGTCACTGGAATCAGTAGCACCTCTAGGAGCACAGCTCTCAGCAGAGCTTAGCTCTGAGCGTTGCTCTGCAAAGGTAGTGGTTGGTAACAACGCTATTAATAGAGAGCAGAAAGTTTGCTGTGCTTGAAGCAAAGGCAAAAGGAACATGATAAATTCAAAGAAAATATTGGAAACCAGCTAAGGAATATGAAAGTTTTGGAAAGCACACAATGCTTGATCCACACAAGGATCTCCAGTGGCTGATGGGAACGTGGAGGATTTCTTTCCCAGAGAGCACAGACCTGTTGGGCCTTTTTAAAAGGTTAATTTCTCCCCAGCTCCTTTGCTAACAGACAGCTCTGGAGACCCCAAATCCAGCATGACTGGAGAAGCATCCCCTTGTTTCCACCCCATGCCAGGTGCCAGCACCAACTGCAGGGTGCTTGTCTCACCCAAACCCTCACCCACTGGGATGCTTAGAGACACAGTCTTCTTTCTTGGGACATTCAAATGCAAATCTTGACTATGGAAGCAGCATCAAGGATATTCTCTTTTGGACCATGTAACTGGTCCCTGCTGGAACAGGACTTGGCTGGGCCTTTCCAGCTCTCAGGGAGGTGGAGTTCACTTCTTGTATTTTGAGAAAATTCCATGATTCCCAGAGCTGGTATTAAAACTTCAGTTGATTTTGACAAGATTTAAATTCAGCCTAAGCTGTTCTGTTTCCCCCATAACTCACCCCTTTTCTACGTGCTGTACCAAGTGCCATTGGACGGATGGAATGACACAGTCCAACACCTGCTACTTCCCAAAGTCTTCTTTGGGCTGTTCTCTGCCAAGGGAGAGCAGTGGCCAAAGACATCTCCCAGGAGGCAACTTCTGGCCAAATGCTTTGGAAGACACACTGCCAGGAGCACAGTGGGATCTGCCCCAGGGACACTGGAGGTGTTTTTCCAGAGTCAGGGTACACCAGACTGGGGAGACTGGATTTTGCTCTGTGCACCCCTTACCTGTCTGTGTAACACAGGGGGTGAGAACAAAGACATAGGGCCAAACCCACAGGTAACACCAGTATTTGCTATCATTCCATCGAAGCAGAGAGCACTGGGGAAGGAGTTATTAACCACAAGCTATCCCAAGATGAATATTTTTCGAAAGCATTTCTTTCCTGGGAATATTCCTTGTGAGTGGTCCATAGAATTATGTTTCCTTTTGAAAGAAGTCCTTTAATTTATATTCTGAGGCACTCATTCCAAAGATTTAGTTTACCCTGAGCTATGAAATTAAGTTTAACCAACATTTCAGGCTGGTTATTTATATGATCTATTCCACCACACAATTACTGGTTTAGCAGTGCATTGATATCCCCCAGTGCAGTAGATACTGGT
Source organism: Xenops minutus (assembly GCA_035221455.1). Classification (NCBI taxonomy): domain Eukaryota; kingdom Metazoa; phylum Chordata; class Aves; order Passeriformes; family Furnariidae; genus Xenops; species Xenops minutus. The sequence goes on from JAWWEE010000030.1 coordinate 1,356,274, forward strand.
GAGAGTCATGATTTTTTCTAAGTCTTTAATTTAGGCTATAAAGGATCCACATGCTTTGAACACCCACAAAGGAGATTTGAAGCAATCTGAACAAATTATTTGTAAAAGCCAGATTGCACCTCATTTCCCTGCAGCTTCTCGATGCATCTCACTGGGAGATGCCAAAATCAGAGGGAGGAAAAATGGACTCAGGCTGTGCCTTTGTCTCTGAGATGCTGAACATAACCCCTGCAATCAGAACCCAGAGAACAAATGCTGTGCTGTAGTGTTTCCATTTATTTTCCAGACCTTCTGTTCATCTCAGATCTGTGCCCCATTCATTGCCATCTCACAGTACAGTCTTGCATCATGCGTATCTCATTTCCCAGTGACACTGTGGGCCTTTACTGAGCTATGTTCACTATGTCCACCATGTCCCCTCTCACATTCCAGGGAGAGTGTCCAGTGGTACATTCTCATATCCCACTGGATACCTCTGCACTCTTTGACCAACAACTGACTGAGATACTGCTTTACACTTCAAGCATTGCAGCTGGGATAAGCTATACAAAAAGAATAAAAAGAGCAGTACCTATCCCAAGACAGCTAGGATGCTACAGATTAAGCTGCTTTAATTACAGCCACTAAATAGACTTTGGTTTTCCATCTGAAATACCAAAAGGAATCTGTTGGAGACCCCTGAGTCCCTCAGGGAAGTTCATGCTCCTCTTACTACCCAGAATACAAGCTCTAAAAGGCTGCCACTGAAATCCAGGCCCCTGTAGCCTCTTGAGAATATTTTTGCTATAAAGCTGCAGAACCGTGAGCAAATAGCTTTGTATGGTAACTCGGAGGTAGACACGCAGGGGAGGTCGCTGAAAAAGTCTTGGATAGTTTGTAAGAGTCAGTTCTGTCTCAGAAAGCTTGTTCTCAGCCTGTTTTGCCTGCAGAGGTGCCCGTGGGGTGTCCTTCCCATCTCCCAGCACCGCAGAACCCGTGGTGTGGGTGGTCATGGTTCGGAGCACGACCAAGCCATGGGACATTTATGTTGGCTTCTGAGGCAGCTCCGTTGGGCTGGGTGGCTGTGGTTGGTCACTCTTGGTCTGGCTTGCAGGAGGGGGCCACGTGATCTTCTGATGGAGGTGGCTGAGGAGGAGAAACAGGAGTTCGGTGATTTGGGAGAAGGACACAGAGGACAACATGAACACAGCACTGGTTACTTAGGGAAGAAGAGGCCAGAGATCTTGTCTGGCTAGTGGGCTGTGCTGGACATCTGTCTTGTCTGAAAATGCTTTTCATAACCTTGAAATAATGGTTTTCCAATGTCTATTTTGTCCCTAACTGAAGAACTGTGCTGGCAAGTCTTAAGCTTGAGCTAAGGTGATCATTTTAGACAGTGGTAGGAAACATTTAGGTCTAAAAGTGCCCTTTCTGCAGATAACTTTAGGACACAGCTCTGTTAAATATAAGCCTTTTAAGAGGTTTTAGGGAAATTTAAGGTCCAAACAAAGCCATATCACCCTGCTCTTCTTGGCTGGGGCTTCACAATATCTTGATGCCACAACATAAAAGACTAACACATTCAGGGATGCTTTCCCCCTTATGCAGAACTCACTATAAAAATTCCAGCTAGACAAGCCACAGAACCACAAAATCCCATCTGGCCTGAAGGAAAAACAACACTTTAGAAAGCAAAAGAGAGATCCAGGAATTCACACCATTCTGCACTGTGCAGGGTGGGAAGTCTCTTGCTGTCTAGGAAGGAATGTATTTCTCTGACATGGCCATCTGGAGGCCTCTATCTGATTAAAAGTTGTCAAGCAACAGTTTTGATTAAAAAAGCCCAACAAACCAAACGGGAATTTTTAGTATGTGTGTTGTCAAAATTACAGACCAAGGCAGTTTTGACACCTACTCCTTGTAATTTGGGATTCCTTCAGCAGGCAGGCACTGGTCCCTGTCCCACGGCAGAGCTGCAAAGGGAAGCACACAGCCAAGTGTAAGTGAAGGGTTAGAAAACATGCCCAGTGTGCTGCTGCATTATGATAATTCCCATTTAAATGAGGCAGGAACTTGGGAAATGCTGACACACACATCAGAGGTGCTGCTGAAAGCCTACAATTATTTCCCTTGTGTCTTGTGCTCTGAGACAAAGCCAGTGCTGGGCCGTGGCCATGCTGAGTTGGTGAAGAGCATAAAGAGCAAAGACTGGACACCTGTTTGGGGCTGTTTGCTCACCTGGTCATGACATGGAGGAGATCAGAAACTCATTTTGTGTGGGAGGAGACAAGTGGGGTCAAATAACTGCTGCCAAGAATTGTTTATGGCTCAGGGACTAGCTCAGAGTCCTAGCCTAGGGAAGTTAATCCAAGCTCCCATGGAGCTCGATGCCTTTCCTCTGGTTTTGCCAGAGCATGGGTGGTTTATATGCCAAGGAAACAGGGAGGTGACTGTCACCTCTGCCCACCATCGCTGCAGCTGGATGGGATGGCTCAAGGAAGGGCTGGATCCCTGCTTCAAAGCCTTTGGGAAACTGGATGGGGTCCAGCAAGGGGAGCCCCAGGGCTCATAATCTGCCAGGAGAGGCTGGGGAGGGCTGGGGGAGCTAGGCTTGTTTAGCCTGGCCAAGAAGAGGCCGAGAGGCCACCTCACTGCTGCTGCAGGGGAAGGGAGAAGGATGTTGGAGCCAAGCTGTTCTGGGCAGAGCAGACACTCCACCTGGGGGCAGTGCCACATCCTGCCCTGGGGTAGTTCAGGCTGAGTGCTGGGAAAACCTTCCTCAGTGAGGAAACACATCATCCAGGAAGGCTGGGGATCTCCATCCTGGGAAGACTGAACTAAAGCTTGCTAAACCCACTTCAGACTCTGTCTAGTGGGATGGTCCTACCTGGAGCAGAGGATCTGACTCCTGATCTCCAGCAGCCCCTTTCACCCAGCATGTCTGTGGTTCTGTGAAACTACCCTCCTGCCTGGAAGGTTTTTTCTCCCTGGATAAATGCCTTTCCTGTGGGCTTGAGCACCAGTGGCACCCTTTGACTCCTCACCCTGCAAGTCTGCATGTAAGATACCAAGATGAGTCCCATGGATACAGAGAGGGCAATTCCATCTCTGTTTGCATGAGAGAGTCAGGTACACATTTGGAAGGCTTGACCGGTATGGCAAAAGCTATGGAAGGTGGTGGAAACTGTCCCTGACGCTGAAAGACATCCCTGGGACCTACTGGATTAGGGTTTCTCCAGTGAATTTGGTGCTTACCGTCCTTGCTGGGGAGGATTGGTGCTAACAGTTCTTTAGCTTCTGATAGCAAGAGGTCAACAAGATCTGAAGATGGAAGAGATGTGTCTGAGACTGCGTCTGTTTTATCCTCTTCTGTTGCATTGTCGACGCTTATAAATACGGAAAGGGCCATCAATACTTCTGACATGGAATGGTCATTGAAAATCCTGGCCAGCCTCTCATGCAGGATGTGCTACATAAATACCGTGTGTTCAGGGGGATTGCATCTCAACCCCTCAGCAGCATGGGACACTCTCTGTTGGACATACTTGCACTGTTTTGTTACAGATGTCAAAGTATTCTTCAGAATTTCTCAAAAGCATTACCCTCTCATTACATTAGAAGGAATGAACCTAGAAACTTAAAAATTGTTTGCCATCCTTCTTAAAAACTGTTGTGTTTTTTTTTTTTTTTTTAGGAACTGGTCATTATCAATGGGACAGATTTAATCCGTTAAAAACACACAGGACACAGGTTGAGGTTGGGGGGGGAGTCCAGAAGCCTGAGAGCTATTTCTGCAGCTGTTCATGCAGCTGAGAGCCAAGTGAGCTCTTTGCTTACACCCATCTACTGTAATTGCTGAGAAAAAGGACATGGTGCTGCAGCCAAAGCCTGGTTTATGTTTGGGAGAGCAGGTAGGTCCAAATTCTGAAACAACCTGCTTAAGGTCTCCACTAACAGAGCAACTGAACCAGAGCAGTGTTTCAGCAACTCACTCCCCAAAAAAGCCTGAAGAGAGGCCAATCCCCACCCAGCACCAACCCACCAGCAGCCTCCAGGTCATCTTTCTCCCATGGTTTCACTTCCAAAGAGACAAAGCATGTCTAGAAACCCTGGGTAAGTTATGTGTGAAGCACCTTCCCCTGAGAAAGGTCATAAAAGGACATTTCATGTTGCTGTTCACCATTCCCAGAAGCTATCTCCTACCTCTTCTCATCTGGTAAATGACTGGGTGTGCTCAGGACCTTGTGAACGTTCTGCCATGCAACAAAAAAAAAAGAAAAAAAATATTTCAAACTTGTAGGAATAATTCCTGAGAACAAACCCCATGGGTTTTTCCTGATGATCAGATTTAACATGACAGTAATCAGCTTCTGCTTATTCATTGCCCTTGAAGGGAATATCTCAAGGCCTTCTGCAGCTCAGGCAACATTCGCAGCCTATGCAAATGCACAGACACATCTGAATTCTGCATTTTAATGCCAGTGCTAAAATACATGAAATGCAACACAAAAACCCTCTTCCAAAGAACACTTTTGAAGGCTATATTTCAGTGAGCCGTGATCACTGCTGCCAGCACTGCCTGCATTCTGGGCTGTACCTGCACGTGTGAGCTCTGATTACATACACAGGTCATGACTTCTCAGACACCACTGAGGGGTGGACAAAAAAGGAAGATACTTTGCTCCAGTGCTCAAAATCCTGTGATGTCTGACCCTGGGGTCAAGTTAAATCAATTTCCAAAGTCTGACCCCAAACTGCACAGGCTCCAGCACATATCGCTGCATATCTGAAGGCATTTTAATTCTGCCTTTTCTGGAGCACAGGACAGAGCTTCTATATTTCCTTTTGCTCCACTGTTTCCTCTTGACTTCCAGAGCTCTTGGGACAAGCCACTAGAAACCATAGCAGATACACTGAGTATTAGTGCTTCCCATACTGGCCAGTTTCCTGATTACACGCACTGGTATTCTCAATATAGACAGTGAAGTGGAAGAACAGCCAATTAAAAAACCAAACCAATTATGTGTGAGATTTTGCAGGATACCTGAAGGGAAAAAAAGCACTGGGAGAGCAAAACCACTCTTCAAGTCTGTAGAGAAGCAACGAGCAGCTCTAGTAAGGGAAGGTTTGCAAGGATGATTTCAACAGCAGAGCTGCCAGAACAGCCTCAACCAGAACATCCCGGTGGGACAGGTGAGCCAGCGGGAGCAGAGCCACCAGCAAAACCTGCCCCACAGAGCTGGCATCGCTCTTAGGGACAGGAGAATATGTGAGTTCATCCCTAGTTCCTCCTCCCCAACAGACAGTGCCTTTTTAGGGGGAGACAGAAAAAAGTAAAACCCTCTTGCCTGTGGAGTAGGAAGTTCATTGGACTTGCAAAGTCCCTGTTAAGGGAAGAGGCCTGTGTGATGGCACAGCTCCGGGGTGGCTCCCCTCCTCACCTGCACAAACAGGAGCAGTTTCCTGTTGCAGATCTCCAGGCGCTTCCGTGAGACTTCGGATTTCCGTAACTGGCTATCAGCCAGGGCCAGCTGCCTCTTCAGCTCCAAGATGTCCTCCTGGCACAGGGACACGGGAGGAAGAGAAAGGTGGTGGTGATGCTCCAGCCCTGGCTTTTGGAAGCAGCAATTTGCGGTATTTGCTACAGACAAAAGTCCTTTGGGAAGGGGCAGTGGAAATGATGCAAATCACAACATGGACCCAGAGACCACGTTGGCCTTGGGGTCACACACAGCAAATGATCTGTGCGCTATTTCATTTTCCCCTGTATAAAAAGGAGGAGAGGAACCTTAGTGGGGGCTGCCCCATCCTTGGAAGTGTCCAAGGCCAGGGTGGATGGGGGTCTGAGCAACCTGGCCTGGTGGAAGGTGTAGAATGAGATGGTCTTTACTGCCCCTTCAAACTAAACCATTCCATGACTCCCTGAACCCACAGGAAGGTCTGTAAAGTTGTGGGGTTTTCCCAGACTGAGGGCTTGCATTACCTCTATTTCAGAGACATGTTTTGCTTTCCTCCCCACCAGCTGCATCTTCAGTTCTGCAATTTCAGCCTCCAGCAAGTGGATCACTTCCTCGTAGTCCTGCTCGGCACTGTGGGCCTGTCTCTGCACCATCTCAGCCATCTGCAGCTTGTTGTGCAGCGTCCGGTTCTCAGAGAGGAACCCCAGAGCTTTCTGGAAGCAGACAGAAGTTCTGGTGAACTCACCACGTCCTCCTCAACTGCCAACCACCAAACCCACCCCAAGGGCCCCAGAAACCCCTTCACTAACCTGGTTCAGCCTCTGAAGCTCATCTTCCATCGACTTCTTGCTATTCTCCACCTCTTTCAGGAGAGACTATGGAAAATATTTTCACCGGGTCAGAAGCAGCAAGTGACAGGACATTCTGTAGACAGTGCCCTGGTCATGTAGCCCCCACCCACCCAAATATTTTACAGAGAGAGTTCTGTGCTCTCTGCCCTGCCACAGGGAGAGCTCTTTTGGGCTGTGACTGCAGAAATCCCCTTGGACACAACCACGGTGCCGACAGCTCCAGATCTGCAGCCGGGGGAGGGTGGAGGACAGAGGGTGCTTCTGGTTATCATGGACTTGAACGATTCGTGAGACACTCTTTGGTACTTTTAATCTATTAACTCACTGCTAAGAAGGGACTACAGACTTTGGGTACAAACAAGTTTCTGTTTGAAGTCGAAAGCAAGAAAGAGGCAATTAAGGAGAGTGGAGTGTGAGGAGGAATCCACAGGACGCAAACTGGTCACTTCTTGAGAGGGACAGGCCACACCATTACCCCCATGGACAACCATAGCAGAAGGTCCCAGCCAAGAAAGCTGCTCCACCTTTAGCCTTCGCACTTCATGCCGCAGTTCTGTCATCTCCAGCTGCAGCTGCTCCACATCCTCGTTGCCATTGCAGTTAAGAGAGTCAAAGGTCTGCAAGGAGAGGGACAGACTCATCACACATCGAATCCAAACCACTTCAAAAAGGACTCAGTGTTTTTATGCAGCAGATCAAAATGCACATTAAATAATTCAGCTCCAGGATGAGGGGGGTTTTCCCCACAGAATTTCACTCCCTGATCACTGTCGTTGCTGGAATAGCTGTGGTAGAGTGAATTTTCATTTTATGAACCAAATGAAATTAGTTAATATTGATTAATTATGGCTATTTTTCCTTCTGCATCGCTGCAAGGCTATTTCCTCATATTATCCCATAGATATTGTTATTTCCTCATTAAAAAAATGAGTAGTTTGAGGTCTTTTATAGAATTTCCTATAATCAAAATTATTAACAAATAATTTTGCCTTCTCTTTATAACTCCAGGACAACCAGAAAATGGTAATTTAGCTTTTCCCATCTCAGAATTCCATGGATTTCACAAAGAAGGTTCCATGTAGAAGAGCTTTGCACGGACTGACCGGGGAATGAAAAGCTGACGTATCCAGCAAATTGGCCACTTCGTGCTGCGTGAAGAGCATGGAGTTGGAATCCAGACCAGCCTCATCCAGCTCCTCCTGCATCAGATCCCTGAGTGCTTGGAGAACATCTGTGAGAAACAAGAAGGCTCAAAGAGAAAAGTGTTTTGTGTTAGGAGAAAATGCCACCAATTTTGGGGCATCACTGATGCCAAGCAGAGTGGGTTTGGAAATGCCAAACAATCTTATCTAGTACTTCTGGGTTCCTCAGAAATCCCATCAAGACTAAATGAGTTGTTGACAATCTTTATAATTTCTCATGTTGCTGATTTAAACAAAAACACAACTTGGTGAGTTCAGCCCTTAGAAAATGTGTTAAATTGACAAGTCTGAAAATCCAGATTCCTTTTACTTTTAGACACGAAAGAAAACATGATGAGAGGGGCTGTGTGGGACAGATGGGAGTGATCAGGGATGTGGCACCTGGGACCCAGAGCCTCCAGCCACAGAATCACAGAATGGCTTGGGTTGAAAGGGACCTTAAAGCCCATCCCATTTGTGTCCCTGCCATGGGCGGGGACACCTCCCACTAGCCCAGGTTGCTCCAAGCCCCATCCAACCTGGCCTTGGACACTTCCAGGGATGGGGCAGTCACAGCTTCTCTGCCCAACCTGTGCCAGGAACTTACCACCCTCACAGGGAAGAATTTTTTCCCAGTATCCCATCTAATCCTGCCCTCTGGCAGTGGGAAGCCATTCCCCCTTGTCCTGTTCCTCCATCCCTTGTCCAAAGTCCATCTCCAGCTCTCCTGGAGCCTCCTTAGGCACTGGAAGGGACTCTAAGATCCTCCCAGAGATGGAGGCAGCTCTGCAGGGGGGTCTCACCTGAGGGGGCAGAGAGGCAGAATCCCCCCCTCTCCTGCTCTCCACGCTGTAGGACCATCCCAGGGCATGGGGGGTTTCTGGGTGTCAGCACACATGGCCAGGGCACGTCCAGCCTCTCACCCAGCAGCACCCCCATGCCCTTCTCCCAGGGCTGCTCTCGATCCCTTCTGTGCTCAGCCTGGATTTGTGCCCTGACCCTGGTGCAGGATCTTGCATTTGGCTTCGTTGAACTTCACGAGGTTTGCACAGACCTCACGTGGTCCTATGTCCCCCTCCCCAGTCTGCACAAAAACTTGGACAAGATGCCTCACGCCTGTTCTGTCTGGTGGGGACACTGCTCGTGGCTTTGGATTTTTGCTAAAAGCCTTCTGGGGAGCAGACCCTGTGGGTCAGACATGCTCAGGTCACAGAAAGCAGAGCTGGCTTTTACTTTCTTTGTGTCCTCTGGCCAGCTCCTGCCTGGAAAGCTGGGATTTTAGGAAAGTGAGCCCTTACATCGACTTTCTTTTATTCTGATTTTTCATAGGACAGCACAAGGGGGAATGGCTTTAACCTGAGATTACATTTGGATTAGATATTAGGAAGAAATTCCTCCCTGTGAGGGTGGGCAGGCCCTGGCACAGGTTGCCCAGAGAAGCTGTAGCTGCCCCAGCCCTTGAATGTCCCAGGCCAGGCTGGATGGGGCTTTGAGCAACCCAGGATAGTGGAAGGTGTCCCTGCCCATGGCAGGGGGTGGGACTGGATGGGCCTTAATGTCCCTCCAACCCAAACTATTCTCTGATTCTACCAAATGCCTTCTTTTGTTTTTGTGACTTTTCTTAACTCTTTTGAGACTCCATCAATGGCCAGGCAGGGTCTCACCTGCCACCTCTCAGAAGATCCCTCTCGTCTTTCTTATCTGCCAGTGAAGCTCCCCCAGACCAGTCAAGCTCCCGCTTACCTCCATAGGCCACCGTCCCCTGCGAGTCTGTGGTCAGGCTCTGCCGTAGCTGCCTCTTCTTCTCCTCAGTCACATCCAGACCAAGATACTGCAGAACCTTGAGCAGAAACAAGCAGCCTTTAAAAAGGAAAATACTGGAAAAGCAACTCTTTGGTGTAAGTGCTGGGAAGAGACTTGGTGCTGTGTTTCTCCTGGCAGTGGCTCTCCAGGAAGCATCTCCCAAAAGAGCAGACCTGGGCTCTGTTTTTGGTGTCACCTTTCCTACAGGTGTACAGAAATGTCTGTTCCTGAAGACAGGGACATGCTCACATCCCTCCAAAAACATTTTATACAGACTGCAGTCATATTTGCAGCTCTGATGAGCTGTTAGGACCTTCATCCACAACCAGTGGAGTTTTAGCAAGGCTCAACTGGCAAGAGCTCAGCCTCTCCTCTTTCACTTACTGCCCATGAATTGTCCTTGGGACGGAGAAGTTACAAGCTGTTCTCAGAGTATTTCCCATGGTGAGAGGAGACATTCAAACATTTTGCTTCTCCACTTCATCTTTTGCTCTCTCATTACTCCTGATGCCCTGACTTCTACTGATATTTATCAGTTCAACCCCAGGGCACCACACAGAGCAGACAAACCTGTGCAAGTCCCACTTCACTGCTTGTGGCAACAACTAAAGGCTTTTGCAGGACAAAGTGGAGCTCAGCAGACCCTGGGAAAGAGCCTGAGTGAAACACCCGCCTGTTCCAGGCTGAACACAGAGCTCCTGCTCCCAGCACCTCCCACCAGGTCCCCTGGGAAGGGGCCCGGGGTGAATCCTTGCTCACATTTCCATCACCAGCAAGTCCCTGGGACCCGTCTGCTCTCCCATTCGAGTTCCACCTCATGCTCCTCTGTGTGCAGTGCTGCAGGCTCACAGACTTTGGGATGCTGGGGAGGTTGGCCACCCCAAAACCACCTCAGGTTGTGCCTCTTTGTGTCACACCCCGACCCTGTCACTGCTGCAGCTGCCCGTGGGTAAACCAGGCTTTTAAAAGGGGAAACCCAGTGCCCCACTCCTCCCACCCAGAGGAGCTGCTTTGCACCCATGACGAGCAGAGGTGGCTGCAAAACGCCGTCCTAAATGCCGCTTTAGGAGAATTAGGCAGGCTTAGGAGAACAGCTCCTGGTGGCGCGCTGCCCTCCGGGACGCGAGAGCAGCCAAGGGTGAGCCCTCGGCTGCCGTCGGGTGGCAGCAGATGTTCGTCACATCGGGACCACCCTTGTGTCCCCTGGCCCCGCACAAGGGGCTCTGTTCCCACCCTCTCCAAAGCCAGCAAAACCCAGGGGGGACATGCACCCTAAAGCCAGAGCGGGACATGGTCCCCCAGGGCACCCTGCCCGTCCCCGGGGTCCCGGTGAGCACATGGACAGCCCATGGAATAGGTTTTCCATAAAACGCTGAAAGAATCAGCAGTTCTGGCTCGATCCTCAGTGAGACATCTCCTATATTAGCCTTTCCTCACCCACACCAAGGCTGCCCGAGGTCACCCCAGCAGGGACAGCAGCACCAAGTATTTGTAGTCCAAGAGAGGTGCAAATGCCTGGAGAAGTCTTCTGGAGCCCCCCAGAGAACTGAGAAATAGAAAGTATGAACCAAGGGGTGTTTAAATCCTTCTTTGGACGCAGTCAGGATGTTTCACTACTCCTTCTTCTCCCTTTTTACCTTCAGAGGCTGCACCCAACCACCAGAACACTCTGCTGAAGAGAGGACTGTTGCCTGCATCGCTCCCAAGGAGGAGGCCTTTCTTTGGAGACAGGGACCCTTTCCACTCACCAGCTCCAGTTTCCCATCCTTGAGTCGGATATGGGGATCCAGTGCTACTTTTGGTTTGGTGCCTGAAGTTGCTTTGTGGTTTGATGCTGAAGCAGGCGCTGGAAAATGAAAAATAAATGTTCATGTGGGAGCATTTGGGTAGAGGAAAGAGGTGTCTGCAAAGCAAACTTAGAACTCTACTTATGTGAAATACAATGTGTGTGCAGAAGGACAAAAATCAAAGTCCAGGACTTATTAAATCTGGTTCTGGAAGGCTGAACTAGGCCACTCTTGGAAAGATTGGATACTGGGGCAAACCCTTCTGAAACTGGGCTTCTGCATGGTTTAAAATGGGATGTTTCGTCCAAGGAATTAGGATTACAAAAATAGCACTTCGGAAATTTCCAGTCTCAGAGTTTTGTGGAGTCTTGGGCCCTGCAGTTATGGTGAGCTGTAAAAAAAAAAAAAAAAAAGAAACAAAATCTGCCTGGTTCTCATCAGCTCTAATTGATTAAGCAAAACTGAAACAATTCATGACACCCATGGGAATGGACAGATTAAAAGTAGTGTGGAAAAGCACCACTGTGAGACTTTTCCCTCTCCAAGAGTGTAAAAATCCTTGAATCCTTTTTCCCTCAGTTAGGCAGGCAGGGATTTTTGGGTAGAAGGAGCCACATGCATAGGGAGGTGGCCACAGAAGAAGAGACCAGAAAGAGCAGCTGCTGGGCTGGTGAAAAGCTGTCATGAGATGGAAGGTCCAGCTGCAAACAGCTTGCTCAGCATAGCCAGCACTGATGCATGGCTGAACAGGTCCACAGTGAACTCCTGCCCCTCCACCTTTGGAGGGAACCCCACGTTTTCCATTATGATTAACCCTTGTCTGTAAGGAACCAGGATATTTCCTGGGAAAAAGGCTGCAGAAGGCATTACCTGCTTGGGAACATCCCAGCCAGACTCCTGAAAGGTGCAGGATTGCTGTGCCTGCTCCTGTCCACCCTCAGACCATCAGCCCAGATGACAAAATTCCTTCTCGTGCCAGTGGCACAGGATTTGCCCAGGAAACAATTCCTTTTGCCTTCCCTGGAGCTGCCTGACAGCACGGGAAGCCTCGCTTTGCCAAGTAACTCCACTCCTGTGGCATCTCTGGAGAACTTCTCCCCACATGCTCCTGGCCATCAAGGCAGGGCCCAGTGCAAGCAGAAGGCAGCAAGGAGCAGCAGAGGTGCTGCCCAGATGTAATCCAGGTCTCCATCTGCTCTGCCAGAGCTGCGAGCAGCGAGAGGTAACAAGTGGGTTTGCTGGACTGGCCACCAAAACTTCACTCTCCAAGTTCAAGGGCAGAGCCGTCACCCCTCCCGGCTCAGCTAATCAGGATTAGCTCCAGGTGGCTTTGCTGTCAGCTCTGGCCATGGAGACATCCAGGGCATCCACCAGGCACCCACAGACAGGCAGGCACTGGCCCAGGCTCCAGGCCTGGCTGCTGCTCTTTCAAAGCCCCTTGTCTGTTTTTATGGGCGACCACACTGACACAAAGCCTCCCCAGCATTTCACAGCAAAAGCCTGGTGTGATAACGTCCCCCAGACAAGTCAGGCAGCCATTAGGTCACTGGTTTTGCTGGATTGCTCTGTTCCTATCCTCAGGAGTGCTGGCTCTCCATGTTGGCCAACGGAGAACCCACCTGACACCTGCAGGACACTCGGGGCAGGGAGGACAGAGCAAATCCCTGTCCCAGGGCTTCTCCAGAGAAGCATGGAAGGCAGAGCTGGAGCCTACTGGGCTTGCCCAGGGTGGGCTGGGCACCCCTGGGGGTAGAGCTGGCACACACTGAGCCCAACACTGGCTGCTCCATCTCCCACTGACCCCAGGTATAGACTAAACAGGATTTACACCAGTGCTTGCTCTCAGCCTTCCAGATAGGAATTTCATCAAAGCACAGAGCCAGTGCCTCAGCAGAGCACAGGGAAAGAAGGGCTGTTGGATTTGGAGCTGCAACAAGGATGAGCAGCACTTAGTGGGGACTCATTGGGAAAGCCCATCTTTTCCTCAGGGCTTGGGTGACCTCCATGTCACAGGGACAGAGATGGGGTATCTGGTGCAGTTCATCTCCCTGGGCTCTGGGTCACGGCGGTGACTGAGGTTTTCTGCCATTCCTAAGGGATCTGGGAAGTTGCAGGGTGACTTGAGTTCACCCTCCGTTGCTGCCACCCTGTTGGGTGAACATAAAAGGTCTCTCCACAAAAAGTGAGAGCTAGGAGACTCAGAGCAGAGAGACAAAGCACAGCATGGAAAGAAGCAAAAAGTGAAGCTTTTTGGATGTGGAGAGAAATCTGTTTGTCACATCTCAAAGCCATTTCCCAGTTTGGCCAACTGAGGGCATCCTTGCTGCCCGTCAGGGTTGCTGTGTCTGTCACTACTGCCATTAACTGCCCAGTGTTATCCCTGTGTCCCAGAGACCCCCTTCCCATCAGAGGGAATGTGGCCTGTGATGAGACCGGCTGAACGTCTGACAAGGGCAAAGGCACTGCTGCAAATGAACCACAGGCTGAGAGTGGAAGAATTTGTGTCCTGTGGTTACTTCCATCCTCAAATGCCTTAATAAAGAGTTTTGCTGCTGTGGGCAAACATGGACATAGTTACTACTCATTGAGTAAGCCAAGCTGCTGCCTCCCCTCTCTCTGAGCAGGCTAAGTCTTGTTATCACCCCATTAAATTCCACTACAGCAATATAAACACTGACTTAAAAAAATGTAATGATAGACAAGGGTGATTGGCTGCCAGAGGGCAGGGTTAGATTGGACATTGGGAAGGAATTCTTCCCTGTGAGGGTAGGCAGGCCCTGGCACAGGTTGGGCAGAGAAGCTGTGGCTGCCCCATCCCTGGAAGTGTCCAAGACCAGGCTGAACAGGGCTTGGAGCAACCTGGGCTAGTGGGAGGTGTCCCTGCCCATGGCAGGGGCTGGAATGGGATGAGCTTTAAAGTCCATTTCAACCCAAACCATTGTGTAACTGTGATTTTATTATTTCATCATCCTCAGCTATGAGGAGCTACAACCGTTTGTCACCCACACAAGGAGCACAGCTGAGCAGGACTCTTACCTGAGACCGTGAGCTCTGGTGGGCAAATGTCCGGTGACAAAGAAGGCACAGGAAAAGGATTTTCACGTCTATTCTAGAAAAACAAAACAAAATAGCAGAGACAGTCGCTAAGGAGAATCTGCTGGTGTAAAGACAGAGCAGAAGACAGAGGTGTTCAAGAGAGAGCCACCCAGCTGGCCCATGAAGGCACCACACGTGCACATATGCCAAAGAGACTCCAGGGGTTTCTCTGGAAGCACCGGGCACAGACACATTCCTGAGCCATCCCAAGAGCTCTGATCACACACAGATGAGTCTGTCCTTAATGTAACTGTGTCTGAGAGCTGTGGGTAAGGGATCCAAGCACACCACTCAGCTCCAGCTCTAGGGGCTGCTGCTGCCTTTCCTAAGCTCTTTCCAGCCTGGTGCACCCCAAAGCAACACGTAGATAACACTGGTGCAAGTCTATGTCTCCATAGGGCTGCAAAGAGATATTTTGTGAATGGTCTTGTACAAAAGGAACATCCAGCTGGCCTCTTTCTTTTGTCTGAGAAAACACTCTTTCCTCAGTGTTTGCCTGCTTTTGCATTCACACTGTACTTGTGAGTAAGACTCATGTCTCAGGTTTATCAGGGCGACAATAAAATGAAATTAAATCAGACTTTTCAAAGAAGATGTATAGTTGCCACTTATGTCCATGGGTAGAAAAAAATCTGGATGGCTGGAAAACAGGAGATTAAGGAGTTTGGCCCTGGAATTTTAAACTTTTTTTCTTTAGAGGGATTTTCTTATTTTGCTCACAGCCAAACACAGAGGAGGAAAAGGAACTTCTAAAGGAAATTTGTGTGGGAGAGGGCAGAGGGTACATCCAGCATGGCACCAGTCCAGGCGAGGAGAGACAAGTGCACAGAATCCAGACACAGACCTAAAGGATCATGAGGATTGTGTGGATAAACCCTGTCCAATCACACACAGCTGGAGCACTTGTCTGTGCAAACACTGTGGAGTTTGGTCTCACAGGAAGAATGAGCCTGGCTTATCCTTAGAGCAGTCTGGAGCAGAAATGGGCTGTGTAGGAACGCTATGGATTTATCTTCATCAGAGGACTGTAAGAATAAAGGGTTGTTCCTGCCTTTGGGTAGGAGACTAGATCAAACTGACTCCAGAGATCCCTTCCAGCTCTATGACTGCAGTGGAATGAGATGCAGGTATCCACAGAAGGGTTTTGTTTTTTAAAACCTGAGAGTCCTGAAACAGGTCTGAATGCAGGCCCTGGAGATGAAACTCCTCTTGTTATCTCCACATATCCTTCTCTGTCTCAAATTTAAGAGAGAAGAAACGATTTCAGATTTAAAATACCTGCCTGTAAAACACAGATCAGTATTACAGACTTTCCACTGTCCAAAATCCTTGCCAGGCTGTTCCTAAAGGAGAGTTTTCTGATCAAAGGAAGATCACAGGATCTGTGCTGTGAGATATGAACTTCAACCTACCTCTGGGGACCTCACGTGGACCTTCAGCCTGCAGGAGCTCAGGCCATTTCCCACAGCCTTCGGAAGCGGGGATGGGATGTTGTTGTGCACGGACAGTCCGGGATGTAGCCGTCCCCTTCCAGGAATAAAGGCCACTTCTGTGCTTCCCTCGTGTCTTAAACCAGCAGCAAATACAGAACATCTTATTAGCAAAACAAAAGGCACAAATTTGCAGAATTTCCATGCTGCTGGTTCTGTCCCCAGGATAATTTCACTTAAGCCCATGTAGCCTGTGCCAGTGCAGCTGGATCTCCGCCAGCTGTGTTCCATAGAATCACAGAACCATGGAATTGTTAGGGTTGGAAAAGATCTCTAATGTCATCGAGTCCAAACACTAATCCAGACAAGGCCACACTAACCCATGTCCCCAGCTGCCACATCTACATGTTGTGTGAACACCCTCAGGGACAGTGGTTCCACCCCTGCCCTGGGCAGCTTGTGCCAGGGCTTTACAACCCTTTCCATGAAGAAATTTTTCCTACTATCCAATCTAAACCTCCCCTGGCACAACTTGAGGCTTCTTCCTCATGTTCTGTCACTGCTTATTTAGCAGGAGAGACCAATCCCCCCTGGCTCTCCCCTCCTTGGATCGAGAAGGTCTCTCCTGAGCCTCCTTTTTTCTGCTTCTTTGAACTTCAGTTCTGCTGCAGAACTCTGCTGAGCAGTGATAGGAGACATTCTCGAGGTCCAGAACATGGGGAAGGTCTGGATTACAATTCAGGATGACCCATGGCTCCAAGATTTCCTTTTGTGACTACCTGTCAGGACCATTAAGACTAATGATGCTCTTGAAACCAAAGGTGGGTATGACATGAAGGGTTTCTGCCTAAGACTCAACAGCGCCCTGATGATGACAACAGGAATTATGTTTTATGCCTACCTGAATTTGGTTTTTTCAATTATTTTTCTGGCCTCTTCATGTGTGCTGCCCACCAAAGAATCCCTATTGATGGCAATTAGTTGGTCGCCAGGTCGGAGCCGACCATCCTAAACAAACAGGGAGAAAGACAGAGCATTGGAAGGAATGTGTCTGCCCAAAGCCTTCTCCTGCAACACAAATCCCCATTAATTTGTGCACTGCATTATCCACCTACTCTTAGAAAAGCTGCTTCAGAACAGCCCCAGCCTCCAGGAGAGGTCCCCCTGGCACAGCCACCGAGGGTCTCTGTGCCAACTTACCTTGTAACAGTCACCATCTGGCAGAAGCTCCTGGACATAAATCATGGGCCCATCAGGCCTGTTAGATCCACCACTGATGGTCAGCCCTAAGCCAGTGGAGTTTGCTATAGAAATGCTCTGGATTCCTGAGTCGATGGAGTAGCTGCAAGGGAGAGACATCAGCAGGTGATTCGGGGTGATCCGGGTTATTTTCCCACATCACTGAACAAACTCTGCCTGGATTTCTTTCTGTACATGATCCTTCTACCTTCTCCCAGCTTTTCCTCTGCATACTTTCTTCCACCCAGCCTTGGAGAGAGGACGTGAGGGCTCCTGCTCCTTGGCAGACACTGTTCAGTGTTATCAAAGTGACTGGCCCACATAATCCCAAATACCAGGAAATACTCACAGAATCACAGACTAGTCTGAGCTGGAAGGGACCCACACGGATCATCAAGTCCAACTCTTAAGTGAACAGCCCATACAGGGATCAAACCCATGACCTTGGTGTTACTGGCACCATGCTCTGACCAACTGAGCTCATCTCAGGGTCTCAGTTTTGTTTAGAATATAGAGCAGAAACTAAATGTTTAACCAGAATATGTTTGACATTCCTGGTTTTCACAGCCATACTTTTTGCTCAGATCCTGCTAAATCACCAGAGAGCAATTTACAAATTGGTCAACTACTAAGCAGCTCTTAGCAAACATCAGAGTGAAGCTTGAGATTCACAGCTGACTGTGCCTGAACTGAGGCTTGGACTCAAAATCTTGCAAGATGCCCTAAGAAAGGGGCATCCTTTGCAGCAACACCCACCACACTGTGAGTGCTGCTGTGGCAGGGGCTCTTCCAGTGAAGGATGCAAATGGAGCAGCAACCAAGGTGGACCTTTCCCTCCAGCAGTGACTAGACAGGACACAACAGGCCACCAAGAACTGGCCACAGCAGGTGGCTCTGTCACAAGAAGAGTTTGTGGGAGCAGAGGTTTCACTGACCTCTCATGGGCTGATGGGAAGCACTGCAACAGGGAGGGTCTGGGGAAGCATTTGGTGCGGTCTAAGGGCCAGCAAACCTTTTTCTTCAAATAGGATGGTGCAGCTGGCTTTTCACCTTTTCTATTTATTCCCATAGCAGCTACTCCCCAGACAATCTGCACTTTCTGGTCCTCCCTGTGTTGTCTCACAATTGAAGATGCAATGACAGCTGTGCATCCCATGCCACACAATGACATCAGTGTGTCACCACCCCATGCTCCCCAGTGTTGCCACCCCTGGTGGTCAGACCCCTCAGTGAAGGGGGTGCATGTGGCTTAATCTTATGAAAAAACATTGCTTTAAGGTGAATGATCTTAGGAAAATGATGTCATGAAATACAGTGGTAAAACCTCAGTTCAAATCAAAATATCAGTCACTGTCTGTGGTGACTCTGAACTGGATCTGAGTCCCATTGCTCAA
Source organism: Xenops minutus (assembly GCA_035221455.1). NCBI lineage: Eukaryota > Metazoa > Chordata > Aves > Passeriformes > Furnariidae > Xenops > Xenops minutus. The sequence goes on from JAWWEE010000030.1 coordinate 1,374,493, forward strand.
TGGGGTGGCAGGGCCTCAGTGAGAGGTCATCGCAGTGAGAGGTCACAGCCTGGGGACAACCTGAGCAGAAGGGATGGCAGTCATGTGCATGAAAAGACCTGTGGTCCACATGACATCTCTCAGTTGAGCACTAACAGTCTGCTGCAATCAGTGGTCTGTGATTCTGGGAGAAGACCACTGGTGGCTGGCACTGGCCCGGGGACAAGCAGAACATGGCAGAGCATAGCAGTGCTGAGTGAGGAGGGCACCAAACCAGGCCCCCTCCAGCCTATATGCCCATTTTCCTGCCCATTGCAGCTGGGTTGGAATGAGATGATTCTGAAGGTCTCTTCCAAACCAAACCATTCTGGGATTCTCTATCTCTATCTTTCCTGGAGAGCGTTAACACAGCAGTGATGGTTTGTCCAAACCAACTGCCAAGGAGATGAACTGGCCTCTCCTCTGCATGGGTCTCTTACTCCATGCAAGCAGCTTAAACCTCTGGTGCCAAATATTTGTTCTCTGCAAATCCCTAATAAGCTGGTATGTAGCAAGAGGATTTACTGGTTCTGCAGAGAGGGCTGATTGTCTTCACCAGCAACTTGGCTTGTTTATGCTGCAAAAGGAGGGAAGCTGCAAGCCCTGGGGACAAAAAAGGGTCCCCATTCCCTGACTGGGAACACCCTCTAAGCTGTCCCTCTTGAGAAGGACAACCCCAAGTGCCCTAGAGATGAGACTGCAGAAAAACAAGCTCTCCCTGTCCAAAACTCTGACCTGTGGAATGTGAGAGGACAGATGACCACATGAAAACACAAGCTCCAGGAGATGCTCTGGAGACCAAAGGATGCGGTGACTGTTGGCAGCTGCTGTTGACCCCAAAGCAAAGGGCGTCAGAAATGTTTGCATGGAGAGGAGCTTGTGCTCTTGGTGCACAGGGTCAATGTGCCAGAAGCAGGGCAATAGGACAAAAGATCCCAAAACACCTCCTGAAAACACCTGGTCTTGCAGGAACACTCTGCTCATGCCATGGTTTGTACTGATGATGTGCAGGGTCCTCTCAGCTGGCTGCAAACCACAGCCTCCCCCTGGGATTTGGAGGGGAGGAAGGGGAGCTGTTGCATGGGTAACCATTGACTGCCTCAGCTGGGAAGCTTTTCACCTCTTGGACACAAACCTCCCCAGAAAAGTCAAGATGCCACTACAACATCTGGAAGATGCTGTGGTCTCCCAGCCACTGGGTGATAGAAAAGTAGAGAGGACATAAGGATGAACAAAGCCCTTCTCCAAACACTGGAATTATTTCCTGGATCTACGACAGTGTTAGGCACCCAGTGACAACTCCATGGCCCAGCAAGGGCCAGCTGTGTGGGGCCAGCCCACCCTGTACGTACTGTGCATGAGGGGCGTGCGCCGGGTTGCCGATGAAGGGGCCGTGGGAGTTGGCCGGGCTCAGCAGCAGTGGGCTCTGCGAGCGCGACGACGAGCCCGACGATGTGCTTTCCAGGTACCGACCTGAAGAGCAGAGGCACAGTCAGTCCAGGGCACACAAACCCAGCATCACCCTCCTCCCCTGCTCCGCCACTGACAGCTGACACTGCACTCCCAGCTTTTGGAGGAAAATCACATCTTAGTTAAAGATATCAGGGCAGAGCTCATGGAGAGGAGACCTTCAGCCTCCTTGGGATGATTCCAGCATGGGACTGTCACCCCTCTGCCAGCTCTACAAACCCCTGTCATAGGGGAAGGGTTGGCAGCCATCTGGTGGGATGCCAAGCTGGAGGGGCAGCTTTCTTCCCCACACACTCAGGGGTTTGTGTGCTGGCACCTTGCTTAGGTCAGCCTTGTTGCACCTCACTAAACATTTCCCACTTGCAAATGAAAAATAATGATTGTTGAATGAATTATTGATGAGCTGCTTCAAAATCCAGAGCAGAAAGCTAAAGCTGCACCTTCAGAAAGGGGTACTGATGGAATCACCTGCCCAGCACATCAGTTAAGCAGAGTCTGGGGATCTGGAGCCAACTCAAGTCTCCCTTGTTCACCATGAGGAGGTGGCTCGTTGTCTTACTTCGTGCTTGCCCTATGCTGGCCACGCTGCTTTGAACCTGGGCTTGGAATAAGGATGAGCTTATTGGATGACCTCCACCCAAACACCTCAACAAGTCCAATCCCAACTCCTTAGAATTACAGCAGGCCAAAGGAAACTCTCCCTTTGGTTGCCCCCAAAGACACGCTGCTTTACTCACTGCCGCCATGCAGGACCGGTGAGCTCCGCGCTGAGCCCGTATTGCTCTGGGAGCCGAACTTCTCCAGCAGCTCAGAGAACTCCCTCCTGGAGACAAAAACATGGTGAAGTCACCTGCTGCTTAAAACTATCCCCCACCTGATTAAGTGGCAACGGTGCCTCTGGTGGCAGTGACAGCACCAAGTCTGCAGCGCTGGTGCCCTCCAGCAGCAGGAGCAGACAGGGCTTCCTCCTGCAGGAGGGGAACACCCTGGTTTCAGGAGCTTATGCAAGGCTTCAGGTCTGTAATCAATCTCATGGCAGAGCAGCTTTCCTGCAATGGGCTGGAGCTTCAGTGTGCTCCTTCCCTGCCCTGGAATGTGTTCAGGGTGAACTTAGGCAAGAGGAGCTGGGAAGGGACATATTCTTAAAGGTCTTTTCCAGCCTAAATGTTTCTGTGGTTCTTTGGGCAGACTCTGGTGTTGAGGGCTGTCATTCATGAGAAAGGGCAGGTGAACACCAGAGCCTTGCCTTGCATCCTGCTTTGCAGCCCTGCCTTGCACCCAACCTCATGGACCTTCCCAGGAATCTGCTGGAATATTTTCACTCCTAACTATAAGGCTCAGAAGTTTTGTAAACACTCCCTACAGATTCAAGACTTGTCAGAAGGAGCTGTAACTGTGCAAACATTAAACAAAAAGGCTTGGCCTCTTTTTGACTCTTTCTAGGATAGACAGAAATAGATATTATCCTCTGGTATTTACTCCTCCTTTCCTGGACAGAAAGCAGATATTTCCAGCTCTCGCTGGAGTAAAGATGGGATGTGGCTTCTGGAGCACACACAGCAGCAGCTGCCAACTCTCTGACTCCATCTGTGGTGAAGTCCTCCGTGACCGTCTCAGGTGAAGCTCTTGGAGCATAACACCTTAACAAGGACCTGCACTCAATCTCACCTCCAAAATCCCCTGCAAAGCTGGCTCTGTGCTCGAGCACCTTCATTAGTGCTTTGTTACAGGTGGAGTTTGACCACCATGTAACCACCTGAGCCTGTTGAGCCCACGATGGGCTGTAACCACCTGTACACTACAGGTGAATTGCTGTGTGACTTTCCTTTTGCCAAATGTGACAGCTGGAGTTTTTAAACCGCACTAAACCTCACCATTATCCATGTTTACCAGCGTGTGGCTCATTTCTGAAACCCTTCTTTGAGCTGCTGTGATCGTCTCACATCCTTTTGGATGGAGAGGCATGGAAAGGGGTGACATCTTCATCATGTTCATTTTCATCACCCTCCTGATCCATCCTTGCCATGCTGACTTTTTGCTCCCAGGAACATGCTGTCTCTTCCTTCGTAACCCAACCCCACTGTTCCCGATCAAGCTGACCTTTTGGCACAGAGAAGAGCCTCAAGGATGACTAAATTCTTACACATGCCAATAAAGAAGCAGCCAGGCAAGGGGAGAGACCCTGAAAGCGTTATTTCTGTGGCCACAGTAACACCATTAGATGTCCTCTTTGAAGGCATGAGGGAATCCCCATGGGAAGGTGCCTTCCTGATGCTATAGCCCCAGGAAAAGCCTGGTTATGAGTGGCTCCCTCTCAGGCTTGACAGTCAGACAAGCCTAAGACACAAACCTGCAGGAAACCAGCCACAGCAAAGTTCCCTGAGTGAGGAGACGGCTCTCACACACACGCAGACGCTGTGTCATCTGCGTTCCTCACTGGGACACAGGTTATATATTATTGACTAGATTAGAGTCAACAATATTAAATGATGAATGAATCATCAGTTACTCTGGTTCCTGCTGGAAATACTCTCAGTAATTTACATCTTCTCAGTAACAACCAGCTCATTAACAAACTTCAAAGACCAGTGCATACCTTATCTAATATTGCCATCAAATTTATGCCTCGTTCATTCCACTCAATGCTAATTTAAAACTCAAGTGTCACACAATACTCGGTGACATGCCCTGGTGAATCCCAATATTTGCATCAACACTATTGTCTTTATCAATTAAACCCATGACCTTAAAAAAAGACAATGACTGTTCAGAAACCCCACCTCCCACAAAGCTGTTTTAGTTTTCACCTCTTGGGCACAAACCTCCCAGGAACAGCCAAGATGCCACCACAGCATCTTCTGGATGCTGTGGTCTCCCAGCCATTGTGGTGATAAAACAGTATAAAGGATATCAAAGCCATTCTCTAAGCAATGTAATTATTTCTTGGATCTCCCCCTCACACAGTGTTAGACGTGTGGGGATCTTTTCACAACCCACCATGTGTGGGGCCAGCCCTGTGTGACCTGAACATACTGTGCGTGACAAGGGGACAGTTTCATAATGCTGGACATCAAAATGTATGTAAATTATTAGCAAAAAATTCTTCACTGAAAGGGTGTCAAGCACTGGAACAGCCCTGGAAAGTGGCGGAATCACCATGCCTGGAAACGTTCGAAAAATATATGGATGTGACACTTGGGGACATGGTTTAGTGGTGGCCTTGGCAGTGCTGGGGGAATGGTTGGATTGAAAGATCTCAGAGGCCTTTCCAACCTGAGTGATTCCACAAGCACTGGGAAAGTGGAAGGACAACTCAGCTCTCACAGCAGTAGCACAGCGGCCGCTGTTCTGTGGTTCCCTGGGCTGAGCCTTGGCTAGATCTTACCTTAGCAGAATTTTCCACTTTCCAGCAAAGCCTCTGTGTTTCTGCAGGTGATTCACCCCAGTTTCACTGGTCACTCCCTCAGCCATGGCCTTACCTCTCCCTCACCATGCAGGGGCAGGTTGAACATGCTGGAATCTGACGTATTATTCCCAGTGGTTACCAAGCCTTCACCTCCTGCATTTTGTTTTGGGCTGGGTATTTCTGTGGTCACCTGTTGTTACATTTTCCTCAGATAATAGTCCACCAGAGCACAGAGCAGGTTATGAACCTAAAACAATGGCTGAAATACTCTTAGTCAATGCAAATTCAACTAGTCCAGCAGTTCTTGTGCTCTTGTGCTCCTCCAACCCTGGTCGCGCATCCGAGCGGTGGAACTCGGTTCTAAGCGAGGACACGCACGGTCTGGGCATCTTTGTTGCTGTTTATTCCACGTCCTTCAGTTCAGCCACAAAGGAGCATTTAGCATTATTTGCTCAGGAGCCTGAACAACGAGCTGGAGCCCAGGGTTGCCCCCTGAGCCCAAGGCGAGCCTGGGGATGATGTGACTAAATGATACGTCACAAGCCTCTGTCCCAGCTCCAGCTTTGTTGGTCAGGGCTGCAAGTCCCAGTTCCAGCAGGGACATAAACACATGACTAACTCGAGGCACACACTTGTCCCAGCAGGAAGCAGTACACTTGCTGGTGTCAATCTCCTGGGAATTAATTTTGTGCTCAGTGCTGTGTTTGGAGGAGTTTGCAAACAGGCAGACGATGCCCAAACATTGCCGGGTGATGAACACACACACTGAGGGAATGCCAGCTTTGTGCTTTCAGACACCAAGAGACTTCAGAAGATGTCTTTAATATTTAAAATTTGGCCCTTGCTAAAACATTGCAAATTGTCAGGTGCCTGCAGGACTAAAATGCCTGGCTTTATTAAAAAATAACAACCATGGGGTTCTATTAGGTGGAAAGTTCATTTTAACAAGCTTTCTCCAGCTTTTTTTCATTAGGATGCAAACATTTGAGGTCTGGAGGATGCCTGTAACAGAGCTCGGTCCCACACAGCTTTCAGGATGACGGGTCTGCCAGCACAGCAGAGGATGACTTTGCCACAGATTAAGCAGAAGGGGGTCAATCTTCCTGCAGAATATTGTTGTTTTATCTCATAATGCCTCTTTGTCATGCCCTTTTGCTCTTGGGAGAACAAAGGGAGAATCCTACATCAAAGATTATGTGGGCACACAGTGTCTGGAAACCTCAGCTGGGAGAGAAAGTGGAGCCTGTAACATCCGAAATTAATAGGTTGTCCAAAAAAACCCAAACCTGCAGGTGAGTGGGAGCCATGAGCCCAAAGCACTGCGAAAGCATAACAAAAGCAGATTTTCTCACACACAGATCACAGCAACAGTGGGATCAGGGGCACCCTCAGCCACTTTGGAGGTGATACTGAGCTGTGTGGTGAGGTCACAGACTGCAGGGGCATCCAGAAAGAAAGGTGGGACTGTGTGAACCTCAGGAAGATCAAGAAGGTCAAGTGCAAGGTCCTGTACCAGGATCAGGACAGTGCCAAGCACAAACCCAAGCAAGGCACAGAAGGGATCGAGAGCAGCCCTGGGAGAAAGACCTGGGGGTGCAGGTGGGTGGGAGGCTGGACATGCCCCAGCCAGAATGCGCCATATGCTAGCACCCAGAAACCCCCCGTGCCCTGGGCTGGACCCACAGCGTGGGCAGTGTGGGGAGGGGGGCTTCTGCCCCTCTGCCCCCTCAGGTGAGACCCCACCTGCAGAGCTGCCTCCAGCTCTGGGGACGCTGCACAGGAAAGATATTGACCTGTTGGAGCAAGTCCAGAGGAGGCCAGGGAGATTCTCCAAGGGCTGGAGCCCCTCTGATCTGGGAGAGCTGGGGGTGTTCACCTGGAGAAGGGAAGGCTCCAGGGAGACCTGACAGCCCCTTCCAGTGCCTAAAGGGGCTCCAGGAGAGCTGCAGAGGGACTTGGGGCAAGGACCTGAAGGGACAGGACAAAGGGGAATGGTTTCCTATTGCCAGAGGACAGGGTTAGATGAGATATTGGGAAGAAATCCTTCCCTGTGAGGGTGGGGAGGCCCTGGCACAGGTTGCACAGAGAACCTGGAAGTGTCCAAGGCCAGGTTGGACAGGGCATGGAGCAAACTGTGCTAGTGGAAAGCATCCCTGCCCATGGTAGGGGATGCGATGAGATGGATTTTGAGGTCCCTCCAGCCCAACCCATGCTAGGATTCTTTCAAATGTTCAGACCAGCAAACTCCACAAAAATCAGTGGGAGTTAAACATTCTCCTTTTTTAATCCATCAACACCAGAAACTGTAAATTATGTTCCTGTAACTCACAGCAGTTTGTCCAAGTGCTTTGCACCCAGTTAAATTACTGAAGCCCTAAGCTAATGGGATTTTAAGTATTTTTGCAAACAGGTAGATCAGCTGCATCCATGCTCAAGGAGAAAACTCTCAGGGCCTGCCTCTGCAGCAGCAAATGTTTCTGTTACTCATTTGTTTGCCATACATGAGTGAATATGCCTAAGGAAGGGATTCATCAGGAAATGTGCTATAAATCATTCAAAGACAACATCTGGAGGCTGAGATTATTGCTGAGTAAATGGCATACTGATTCAATAACTCAAATGTTTTCTAACATGGGACATTATCAGAGTTACTTTGCTTAAGTGATATGACAAATTAGTCCAATGTTGTCTTCAAGTGCTATTTAAAACCTGTGCAAGACTTGCAAGTGACCATTTCATTCTACCTCCCTGTGCAAAAAAAGCAAAGAAAGGTCTTCCAAGTTCCTAAAGAGATTTGGGCTCTGATGGAAGATATTAAACATTTATAGTGACTCTGGAGCTTATTTTCCCTCTTGGAACACCTCTAATTTCACCTCAATATACAGAGAAAAGGGTGGTGGCCTCATCTAAGCAATAAAATGTTCAAGAGTCACCAGTAAACAGGAATATTTTGCTGCATCAATTGAGTCCTTCAGGAAACACAGAAAGTGGGCAGGAAGTGGATGAGAGGGAAGCACTTGGTGCTCCTTTTGGAAGTGGTGGAATCATGATCCCTGGAAGTGTTCAAAAGTCATGTGGATTTGGCACTTAGGAACATGGTTTAGTGGTGGCCTTGGCCATGCTGGGTTAAGAGTCAAACTCGATCTTAGAGTCTTTTCCGATTTTAATGATTCCATAATTCTGTGACTTTAGGAACATGGAAGACAACCAGTTTTAACATGGAGAGAGTCGTTACGACACAGGAAAGAAAAATAAAACAGAGGAAGTTTCAAGTGAACAAGTTTGCACAGGCAGGACCCACTGAAATGAAACTTGAACCTCTAAAAGAACTGTCAGTGTGGTCCAGATTTTGAGCAATTATCTTGAAAACACTCTCAGTAAAAAGTTTGTTTGCCCTGAAAGGGGAGAAAGGAAAGGCCCAGGGCAGAAATGCAGGCTAGTTTCAGTTTGAGAAATATGATCCCAAGTCACGAGGTGAACACACAGGTGGATAAAAGCTGCCTCAGCACAAGCCCCAAGGGACTGAGGGACATCTCAAGCAGGCTTCCATGACAACCAGCCCAGACTTTGTTCTTCTAGTGCCCTCTCCCAGCACCACCTTCACTATTCCCAAGTGATACTACAAGCTCTGATCCTTTCTATTTTTTGTTCAAACTCTTCCCACCTACAGCAAAATCCACTCCCCCACCAACCTGAAGAAATAATTTTCCCATTACAGTTTATGTTTTGTATATAAATATAAAAGTCACTTAAGCTTTTACACAGGAAAAAAGCACTTGAAATGCTGCTTAAACTTCAGTGTGAAGGTTGCACCAATTAAAACATTAACGACTGTCTAAAGCTGACTGGTGCAATCTGGCCACAAGGAAGTGACCTGCAACTCCTAATTCACTGTTTAAGGTCCCAAACACAAGCGAAATGTGTGCGAAGTACAAGGACACAGACATATGTTCTCCATTTGGAATGTAACTAAGAAATAGATATGTAAATGAGTTTAGATCAGATAAACACCCAAGTAAAAGTCTAACAGGAATAGGTAGAAAAGAAACTTGCACAATGACAGAATAGAATCACAGAACAGTTTGGATTGAAGGGACCTTAAAGATTATCTTGTCCAATCCCCCTTGCCATGGGCAGGGACAACTTCCACTAGGCCAGGTTGCTCCAAGCCCTGTCCAACCTGGCCTGGGACACTTCCAGGGGTGGGGCAGCCACAGTTTCTCTGGGCAACCTGTGCCATTTCACAAAGTCTTAGCTACCTTTACATTTTTTTCCTAGGTAGGCTTCAGTTTTACCTCACCAGCTGTTGATGAACAGCCGAAATTCCAAGGACAAAGCCAACCCCATGAAAGGCCACAGGCTTGGGGTATGGGGGCTGGAAAGTTGCTCAGTGGAAAAGTGTGCCCAGATAGGCAAGAGGCCAATGGCATCTGGCCTGTCACAGCACTGGTGTGGCAGAAGGACCAGGGCAGTAATTTCCCCCTGTGCTGGTCACTGCTGGGTCCAGTTCTGGGCCCATCATGACAAGAAACACACTGAGGGGCTGGAGCGTGTCCAGGGAAGGGAACGGAGCTGGGAAAGGGGCTGGAGCAGCAGGAGGAGCTGAGCGAGCTGGAGGGGGAAGTGTCAGCCTGGAGAAAAGGAGGCTCAGGGGGGACCTTCTCACTCTCTTCAACTCCCTGATACGAGAGGGGAAGCAGGGGGTGTCAGGCTCTGCTCCCAGAGAACTGGGACAGGACAAGAGACAATGGCCTCAAGTTGTGCACGGGGAGGTTTAAATTGGATATATGGACAAATTCTTCACTGAAAGGACTGTCCAGCCCTGGCACAGCTGCACAGGGCAGACGGGGAGTCCCCATCCCTGGAGGGATTTAAAAGCCATAGGGATGTGGCACTTGGGGACATGGGTTAGTGGTGGTCTTGGCAGTCCTCAGGAATGGCTGGACTTGATGATCCGAGAGGGCTTTTCCAACCTTAAAGATTCCACAATTCTAACTCATTGACATAAGAGCATTTTGTACTGACTTCAAAAAAGCTTTCTGCCCTCGGAAGACAACAAGCAGCATTATGTGCCCTGTCCAATGAGGTCACATTTGCAGTGGAGCATCTCCTGCAGTGGAAATGGCTTCTTCATGTAGGGCTTTTCTTCCCACTCAGGAATTTGGTGGCCTGTGAAAAGCTCTAGGAAAGGGTAATTGCAAGATGCTAGACAGTATAGGAATCTATGCCTGATATTGCAAGTTTAAGTACATGGAAATACCACCTTGTAGCTTATTTTTCCTTACCACTTTCTCCTGAAGTGGGGGATGGGGGTGGAGTGGCAGCAGTGGCGCTGTGCTTGTCCCAGATGCTCTCCAAAATACCTGGCCAAAGAGAAATTTTTCAAAACAGGCTGCTAAAGGCAGACTGATCAAACAACCATGGCACAGACTGAGAACTTCAGCAGAACACAGCTTTAGTGCTTTGAGGAGAAACATTGTGTGTATAAACGCTCACTAAGAGAAGACAACCTTACCCCTCTTCACGACATATGGAGCTATGCAGCTGGTCTGCTACACAAGCTGAACAAGCTGGCTCATTTAAGCTGACCCAAATGTCTCAGGGCAGAGTGTTCAAACTGCAGGAGCAGCCCACATGTTGCTTCACTGCACCCCAAAAATGCCAGCCCAGCAGCACCTTTGGATGGTGAGGCTGGTGCAGGAAATCATACCTGTGAGGAGCCCAAGCACTGTTTGCACCTGGTCCAGGAGCAGCTTTCGCAGCTCCTCCTTCCGGGCCACGCTCAGATCCTCCCGCGGACATGCCAGTTCCTCCGACGTTGTTTTCAGCATGATCAGTCCAAGGGGAGTGGTCACAGGAGACTGGATTAACTGAGGAACACGAGTGAAACACAGGATGACAAGTCCCAGCTGACAGACAGGGATTAGCAGCACTACTCGTAGTTTACAAGAGCTTTAAGACTGGAGATGTATCAGTTCCCACAGTTTGCAGAGCTGCATGTTGAGGGGAGAGAACCACAAAGATTCAATTTCCCCAGACATTAATCTACGATGTTGCAACAGTTCAAGCCCCATGGGAATCCTTGGGGCTTCAAGAGAGCTTTCATAATGTCATTGCACACATTCTGCATCCCAGCATGTTTACCAGTAAGAGTGTGCTCCTTCTGCTGACATCACTTCTCAGAATCACTTCAGCACCGGCAGTGTCACCACAGAACAGTGCTGTCTGTGCAGCTCAGGAGCCTGCACCATCAGCCAACAGCTTCCCACTAAAAATCCCAGCACTGCCCACATACACCAAAAGCTGCAGCCAGGATCAGATGCCACCAGAATACAGCAGAGGGATCCGACCTCTCCTTGCACCTGAATTGCATTTCAAACTGGGAACTGTATTTACTCCACAAAGAGTAACTTCTACCACATACTGGAATAGGTCTGGGAGAAAAGATGACTTTTGCCTTCATTAGCCACTGGGGTATTAAAGACTCACTCAAACGGGACAAAGCTTTATTTCCAGCTGAAGGACAGCTCTGCTCTTCACTGCTGACCTAAAACATCCAAAGTGATTTATGCACCACTCCCTCTGGGAGAAAAAACTTCAAAGCCAATCACAGTTACTGCAACTAATCCTTGAAGTCATAATTCTGTAATACAGGCTGACTTTGGTCCTAATCCCTCTGACCCACCAAAGCAGAGCCAGACTGATTTAACAATGCCAGAGACACAGTTTGGTGAAATATCTGGGGAGAAAAAAGTCCATTTAAAAGCTCTTCATCCAGATGTCCACAAGCTTGGCTTTTGGTGAGGAAGCCCCTTGGCACAGGAGCAGACAGGTAGAGAACTAAATGAAATACACAACTTTGTTGGTCAGTTGTGAAGAGACTGAACATCTCTGAATATTTTCTGACAAATCCAGGAAGTTTTAGCAATACTAGGCACTGGCACTGTTTAAAACGAATTTTAAACCTCTAAGGAAATAGCGCTTTCTACATAGAATTACTGTGTTAGCATAATGACAATAGAATAGTCCAATTTATTTCTCTTTTCCACCCCTGCAATGGTTCAGCAAAAAGGTTTAGAGACTATTCAGAGTATTGAGATACAATTTAATGCTAAATAATGAAACAGTTGCTTCAAATGATCTCAGAAAAAAGTCTTGAGACAGAACTCATCTGCAATTCTAAAAGGAAGTCATGCTGCTTCTGTGCTCCTCTTCATTCTTTTCAGGTCTTGGAATTCAGTTATTAGTGTTTTGCCTCCACTTTCTCTGAACATTTTTGGAACGTGTCTGCTACATAAATTAATTATTGGGAACATTTCCCTCCACAGCTGAGTTCACAAGGAGAGGCTTAATGATAAATACATTCCTAAAGTGAGCTCTGCAATCCCTTAAAATAATCCCCAGAGTGCTGAAAGGCCAGTGGAACTCAGGAAGCATTCAGTTCAGATCCAGGTGAAATGGCAGCCAAAGCAACAAGTGTAGACAGTAACCTCAAAATATTTAATGCCAAATTGACAAGTGAGGCAAAAATTGCAGCATGTCACACCACAGGAAGCTGTCTGAGCAGTGATTATACCAGTTACTGACACCTCTCTGAAGGCCAAATTACCTTTTTTTTTTTTTTTAATTCTGAAATTCATACTAGATCCATTTATCTTAACAAGTAAACTCCTGACACTCAAGGACCTTGATTTAAATCACTGCCTTGTGGCTTGGCCAGGGGCTTTGCTGCATTCAAATCAGGTCATTATGTCAGCAGAAAGGGACTGTGTAGCACTTCAGTTTACACTCAGCCTCTTTAAACTCATTAGGAACAACTTTAAGGGACTTGGAGACAAAATACTCAAACCAAAAGGTGATTTGCACCAGCACGGTCAGGCTCCAGCAGCAGTGACCTCTTAGCCTGGCTCAGGATTCCCTGAGATGCTGAACTGCAACCAAAAGTCCAACTAATGGCATGGTCTCAGTCAGGATCCTCCAGTTCATACTCAAACCTTCCTGCAAGAACCTTCTTAATCACCCTAACAACATTCCATTAGTGACTTCACATGATGAGGTACCAGAGATTTTAGGGTATTTTTGGCCATTAGGTGAGAAATCTTCAACAGCCATATTGAAAAACTTCACTTTTGAAAATCACCCAGTGACACATCCATAGTTTTACTGAATTTTTTCTTTAAAGAACAACCCACAAACTCTGTATTTTCAAGAACTATCCCATAATATTTAAAATTCAAAGTGCAGTTTATACTTGTTTCACTTAAAACACTGCAAAGAAATGTAGCCTGTAGGAAGTTAAAGGTTACCCCAAAATTGAAAAGGAATTTACAAAGCAACTTTGGTTTTCACGTACTTCCTTGAACTTCATCAAAGGAAGTCACTACTCAAAGAAATAAAACGATGTTTCTAAAAGGAAAAATTGTTTTGGTTCATGGACAGACTTCTTACCTGCAAGATGTTAGTGAAGAAGTCATGGTAGAACATGGGCCAGTCTTGGCGACCGATGTCCACAATGACTTTGCAGAGCTTGTTCCTGATGAAGTAAGGCAGAGTTTTGTGGTGAGCCAGCAGGAGCTTGGGCAGGCAGCTGCGGATCTCCATTTTGTCTTGAGATGGGACCCCGAGCCACATTTTGTTGATCAGGTTCTGGAAAAGAAACAGACCTCCCAAGTGAGGTCATCTTAGATGTGCTTCATTGAACTCAAACAGTGAGAGAATGTGGACATGTAGAATCATGGAATCCCTGAATGGTTTGGGTTGGAAGGGGCCTTAAAGATCATCTCTTTCCACCCCCTGCCATGGGCAGGGACACCTTCCATCAGCCCAGGTTGTTCCAAGCCCCATCCAACCTGGCTTTGGACACTTCCAGGGACGGGGCAGTCACAGTTTCTCTGGGCAACCTGTGCCAGGGCCTGCCCACCCTCACAGACAAGAATTCCTTTCCTCCTGGAGCCCCTCTAGGGGGGAAGGGGCTCCAAGGTGTTCCCAGAGCCTTCTCTTCTCCTGAGGCTGAACATGATGATGCAGGGACGGAGCACCAGCACACCACCATTTTAAATAATTTTTGGTCAAGTAGAACTAACTGGCAGTCATATAACTATTTCCAGTATCTTTTAGTCCTGGATATCTAGATTTTCCCCTTTAAAGGGGAGAGCAGAGCTTTATACGAAGCAGAAAAAGGAGGAAGCAAGTTCAGGTTTAGATGACTCTGATGCCACCTGGGTCTCATGAAGCCTAGCTGGAAGGTCACTGGAGCAACTGCCTGGCAGTAACAAGGCACCACTTGAACAGAAATCTTCTAGCGCACTTAAAGCCAGACAAATTCCAAAGGAAGGGAGAGTTGCAAATTGCTTCCCTGCCACACTACGATCCCATTTAGGGGCTCTGAATCACTAAGAACTTAGCCCCTTGGGATAACTTACAGAGAAGGCTTGTACTGAGGGAGATCCACAGTAGGGATGTTCTATACAGAGGCACCACTTCACTGTGGTGAGGTGCACAGGGATATTTATATATAAATTCCTCAAAGAAGTTGCTATTGGGGTTTTCTAGCAGAGATGATACAAAAGTATCTCTTAAAAACAACAACCCAAGCAATTGAGGGCTCCTTGATGCAAGTCCAGAAGGAGAGTTTCAGAAGCCCCAATAAAACAGGAAGTTATTTTAGCTTTAATATCTATCCCAAGGCATCATTAAGGTTCACTGTGTTTTGTCCCACTTGTTTGACCTGACAGTGGCAGCTTCCTCCACCTACAAATATTTCAGGGCAGATGTTTTCTTTTCCAAAAGCAGGAGGTGAAAACGGTTTATCTGGAAGGGGCCAGGAGGAGTTTTATTTCAGATCCACTGATAACTTCTTAAACAGACTAGAAAATACAATATTTTTTATTCTCAGGAAGTTTTGGGAATGATCCTTGTGTTGCCACACACCCTTTGACTGATTCAGCACTCATGGACAGTTGGAGGTGGATGAAGCTGCAGACTATGACGAACCATGGCTCTGAGGAGCAGTTCAACATGCAGCACTACAGTAGTTAACTTTGGAAATTCAAGCACCTCCATGGAGAGATCCCAATTCCTCAGGTGGGCAAGTGGATTCCTGTCCCTCCCTCTACACTTGAACAGTGGTTTCTTTATTCTGGGCACAATTAGTTTTTCAGTACCACTTTCTTTTCCCTCTCCAGGGAAGCAGAGGCTCAGTAATCAAACTTTATAGTTGAAGTTGAAGGAACATCCACACAAGATGATCACAGGGATCACTAGAGTCCAACTTCTGGCCCTGCACTTGTTTGGAAAATCACTTTAATTGCTGCAGGCTGCTGCTGTGGGACACCCACTCCAAAGCAGGGAACAATTCCCACATCAATTGTCATAATCACCCCTTTTCTGAGGGGAAGGCAAATCAGATCAATTTTGCAGATCGAGTCCAGACTCCTTACACAATTCCTAATAAATAAAGTGAATATTTAAATGAATAAGTCAACAATGACAGGAATAATTTCTCAAACCAACATAACTTTAAGAGCAGAGTTGTTTGTTTTATCTAAAAAGTGGCTCACTGCAAAGGCTATAAACTCTGATTCAGGAGCCCAGCTCAGAGAGCCCACCCAGCAGGAACATAACAGAGGTCACAAATAGACCAGGGTGATGTGTGACATGGGCCAAACCCCAGGATATCCTTAGGGAAAGTCATTGAGAAATCAGTTGATAAAACAGAGCTGTTCACAGAATACTTTTGCTTCTTCCGACAGACACAGAGATAAGTCTCAATATTAAGGCTTTCAGCCTTTATTTTATTCTTTTATAAATAGGTGAAGGATGGGATGTGGCCACCTAAGAGAGACCTCACCTCTACAACCTGCACAAATTTGCAGAATGTAGTTCAAGATCATCAACCACAGCAATGGAATGTCAGAAAAATAAAAGAAACTTTATCTTCCCTTTCAGCATTAAAGTCTGAAGGAACCAGTCGCAGGTAATCCCACACATATTTCTGATCACAAAAATGGTATAAAAACAATAACATCCTTAAAAGCATTGTGCAGAAACTCAAGCAGCCTCTGAAACTGGAGGTAATTTGTACTCAGAAATGCCAGGAAACAAATTCTTCAATTGGTGTACACAGATTCAAATTCCCCTACTCTTAGCCTGCCATTAAGCAACCTCTCTAGCAGAGAGCAATAAAAGCATCCTTTATCTCTGTACTTACCAGGGCTGCCATTCTAGACAAACATTTCCCCCAAAAAATCGATTACCAGATAAAACTGCACCAGGCAGAAGATGCACTGAGCAAGCAAGAGCTCAGATCTCACCTCAAACACCGTCAGACTGTACATCATCACATAGTCATTCCTTGTGCTGGACAGGAAGTACAGGCAGAATCTCCAGGCTCCAATCTGCTGGGCAAAGTTATTTAAAAGCTCCTCTGCAAAAAAATAAAGTATCACTTTAAAATGTACTTTAGTTCTAATTTTACTTTGATGTAAAAATATTACATTAAAATTCCTAAGCTGCAAACACTGTAACAGTGTAGTGATAGCACAGTAACACACGGAGCATGGAAGAGACTCTCTGTTCAGGGAAGGATTCAAACAACCTGGAGGAGGGAAAAAGTATAATAAAATCACACTTTAAAGTATTAGAAGCATTCTAACACGTGACTTTAATGAAAACAAAATAGATGGGTCATTTTAGAATCAGTTTTGACATAATACCACAGCAGACTAAGAACTGAGCATTAAAACAAATTACACAAAAATTGTACTATGAGCATTACCATTTCATCTAAAAAAGTCAAATGTTGGGATTTCAGGGCACTGTGAAAGAGTAGGAACATGTTAGATCACACACAGTATTCTAAAACTACCTTCTCTTAATGCAATTGCTCCAAGAGCTGCTGACTTTGTCGTAGGCCGGTGTGTCTCTGAACACTCAGGTAAGGATATGGTCACCTTACATGCCGGGACAATGTATCAAAAAGAAAGCTCACAAGGGCTGTTTTACAGGCTAAGCAAATTTAAGGCTTAATCAGTTTGATTCTTTCCTGTAATTTAAGCAGGAAAATGAAGGATACCTTTTCCATAGCAGATCTCCACCATAGGAAAAACACAACAAAACAAAAACCTTGCCTAGTTGTTCATTCTTTCTTTTACAGGATTTCTGGGACAAGTCCTTCATGCTGATCATAGTGACATTAGAGACAGCAGAAACAAAACAATCCCAGAATGGTTTGGGTTGGAAGGGACCATAAAGATCATCTCATTCCACTCCGTGCCATGGGCAGGGACACCTTCCACTAGCCCAGGTTGTTCCAAGCCCCATCCAACCTGGCTTTGGACACTTCCAGGGATGGGGCAGCCACAGCTTCTCTGGGCAACCTGTGCCACCAGCCACCAGCACAGCAGCTCACCCAGAGCACTTTCAGGATCTCTGCCAGCTTTCAAGATATATTTAATAACACCAGCCAAATCGAAACCTTGCTGTTTATTCCTGCTTGTCACTTCCCATTAACTAGGACAGCCTTCTGCTTTGCATTCCTAATGCTGAAATCCATGATCCATCTCTATGCAGAGGCTTTTCAGGACACAGAACCCAACAATGTACAGGCAGAGAAAAATGCCAATGATGTATTAACTACAGGACCTGTCACAGGTTCT
Organism: Xenops minutus; assembly: GCA_035221455.1. Taxonomy (NCBI): domain Eukaryota; kingdom Metazoa; phylum Chordata; class Aves; order Passeriformes; family Furnariidae; genus Xenops; species Xenops minutus. Next base: position 1,392,043 of record JAWWEE010000030.1, read on the forward strand.
CTGAAACACAAGCCAAGGTAAGCCTTGACTCCAATTTCTATAAAAGCAGGAGAGGGTTCAGTATCAGACACAGTTCTTCCATCCACAGAACACCAAAGAGACCAGCCTAGAAGAATCATGAACTCACCTATCTCACGTTTCCGCTCATTTGTTGTGCAATTGTGAAAAAACTCTGTCATCAGACTCTCCAAAGCCCGCAGTGAGGCCTCTTCAGATGCCTGGGAATGACATTTTATTGAAAGAGTTAAAGCTAACTTCCACTCTGACTTGTACTTGGGAGATGGGCATTATTCATGTCACAAATACACCCAAAACCCAATAGGAGCAGGACGCAGAGGGCAAAATAACGTGGAATTTAAACTGCTCATTGGTGTCAAGTGGCAACAAGATTTGTCCACCGCAAGTGAAAGCTTTGGACGTGAAGGACCATTTGCTGTGCTCCATTAACTAATGGCAACAATTCTGTTACTTTGGCAGAATTTAGTAATTTTAAGTTAGTTAAGTAATTCTCACTATGACAGCAAGCTTAAATAAAGATGCTTTTAGATGTTTAGATATTAAACATCATAGTATTATGGGAAGCATGAACTTTGAGAGGACTTTTGTTGGACTTCAGGATAAATTTCTTCACAGAAAGGGTTGTCAGGCATTGGAACAGGCTGGAATCCCCATCCCTGTAGGTGTTCCAGAAACAACTGGACATGGCACTCAGTGCTCTGGGCTGGGTGACAAGGTGGGGATTTGGCCCAGGTTGGACTCAATCTTGGAGATCTTTTCCAACCTGAATGATTCTGTGACTCCTGACATCCATTCCTGTCTTTTCTTGGTGCCATCCTGCTGCCCAGGAAGTAGAAGATCAAAAGATTAAGGAATTTCCAGCACTTGAAAAAACTATATACAAGTATTCAGCAACCTGATACAAGAAGAACATCCCCACATCCTCAAATTTAGTTTTTATTATTGGAAATCACCAATAATAGCTCAGTCTTTTTAAGTTCTAAATAAAATTATCAGGATTAACACATAGCCATTGCAGGATCACTATACGGTGCTCTCTGGAGTTGTCATGATTTTATTATAGCAAGGTAGCAGCCTCAGAAAAAGACCTGTTACAGCACAGACCATGCCATTAGTTGTCTCTCTAATGTTTTCAACTCATTCTATCACTAATAAATGCATCAAGATTCAAGCCTTGACCTTCCTCTGCACAGGAACAAAGTCAACCATTAGAGATAACTGAAAGCTCTGCCTCAAAAAAAAGCCAAAACAGAAACAAAAACCATGTCTGGCAGCCCACTGCAGAGCTGGATATGGGAGACAACTTGCAGAAACGCTCCGAGCTCCTGCTAGTTTCCATTTCCACACAGAGCAGTTTTCCCAAGGCCCAAGCAGCAGGAGACCCTCTCCACTGGATTAACCCCCCAGAAAAACCTACTCAACAGCAAGAGCTCACCAACAGCTGAAAATGGGAGTTCTGCAGGACACCACACAATTCAGTTCACAAAGGAATACTGAATTTCATCCCGCCCCTCCTCTTCTTTCCCTGCTTTTTCCTTTCTTTCTTTTTAAAGCCCTGCTCCAGAAATCAAGGACTATTTTAGCAAGAAACATTGGCTTAAGACAACTAACAATACAATCAGAGCCACGTTTCCAGCTCAAGCCCCCCTTATCCCCTCCTTAATTCATTTACAGATGGGCTTGCAACAGTCCCTTGCGCTGCAAAGCTCCCGTCATCCATGGATCAGCATTCTGCCAGTCATCATTCCCAGAGAACACAAACACTGAATAAGAGCGTCACTTTAAAAAGAAGTATTTGATTAAGTGGAGTCCTTATTTCCTTAGGATGTGGCCACACTGCCAGTTCTGTGCATTTATTTCATGGCACGCTGCTGTAAGTTCCTCCCAACCAGATCCAGACATACAAATCCAATATATTCCTAAATCCCTGCAGTTTCGACATGGAGCAAGTCTCATCAGCAGTTTCTGATGGCAACCCCCCATAGCAGAGTTTCCAGACCTTGCGTAGATCAGTTTGATGCAAATTCCCTCCCTCCCTGTTCTCTCACTCCATTTTCTACCAGAAAAGATCAAGATCACCTCAATTCACAGAGAACTCTTAATTTCTTCACAGGGTGGCAGAGCTCAATCATCTTTGGAGAGTTAAATCAGTCCCTTGGGAAGAGTAGTTGAGATGAGTCAATTTTTCCCAAGATTCAAGATTTAATTCCTGCTTTTGGAAATAAATTATGGAGTTTCATAAATCTTGAGCACCCACCACATCCTCCATTGACTTCAGCACTGAGATTTGGAAGATGACAGAGCCTCCTTCTAAAAACACACTTAATCTTTCATAACAGAACACCACCATCATGATGTCCGATGTGCCAAAAGCAGAAAAACATTAAACCAGAGAGCACAACTGTCCTAGTTCAGTAGGTGGGACCAGTTATCACTGTGTGGGAGTGATTAAAGCTGTGTATTCTACCCCCATCTAT